>CAUYQU010027424.1:0-26535 GCA_963574635.1 Cheracebus regulus | reverse complement strand
TCACAGAAGTTTCTTATTATCCACCTTCTGAAGCCTGATTCTGTGAGTTCATCACACTCATCCTCCATCAAGCCTTGTTCTCTTGCTGATGAGGAGCTGTGATCCCCTGTAGGAGGAGAGGCATTCTGATTTCGGGTGTTCTCAGCCTTTTTGCACTGGTCTCTTCCCATTTTTGTGGATTTATCCACCTGTCGTCTTTGTAATTGCCGACTTTCAGATTGGGTCTCTGAGAGGACATCCGGCTTGTTGGTTATGAAGTTTTTTCTGTTTCTTAGTTTTCCTTTGGGGGGCGCCCCTTCCCCACAGAGCTGGGCCTTCCCGGGTTCAGCTGTGCTTGCTGTGCTTCCCTGGTTCTGCTGTGCTTGCTCTCAGTCTTCAGCGCTTCCAATTGCTGTTCTCCTTGTGGGGATGGGACCAGCCGAGCCCGACTAAAAGGGCACCAATTCCCGTACACTCTGCACCGAGAAGCGCCGTGCCGGCCAAAAGAGTCGTGCTGGCGACCCGTCTGGCTCCTTCGCCGGGCATCTCCCAGCCTGTGGGCATCAAAAATTCATCTGCAATTGCGGCATCCACTTGCTCTCTGCGCTTTCACTGGGAGCTACAATCCTGAGCTGCTGCTACGCGACCATCTTGGATCTCTCTCCCGATGGTGATTTTTAAAATGCAGGAGGCCTTTATTTTTCCCTGGATGAGTTTGCTTTTAAAAGGAATACAAAGCCACACAAAACGGTGTCTCTGTATCAGACCAGCAAGGTTATTGTTGCTAAGAGACATGTGCAGATGGTCGCTTCTGTTAGATGCTAAATATAGTGGTGATGGTGGCTGCAGAGGAAGGGCTCCAGGTAAGACAGGAGTTGTACCTTAGCAGTTCCAATGGGCTAGTGTTTTGGGAAGGACCCAAGAGATGGGAAGAGACAAAATCTTAAATGTGGCTCCTCAGCTGCCTTGGCCAGGCACCATCACGATTGCCCAGCTGGCGCCATGCACACACTTGGCTTTCCAAAGCTCTCCCCAGCTCTTACCCACACTCTGATTGTAACTATCACCCGTATCCTAGTGATATTCTCATGCTACCACGTGCCAAGCACCACACAGAGCAATACATACAAATTCAAGCCCACACTTAAAATTTGATTCATCAAAAGTCAGTAAAGTGAAAAAACAAGCTATAGAAGTTCCATGTGCATTGAGAATATAGAACACTGAAAAGAATGTGAAAAACAACAAGAAGGATCAGATAAACCACAAAACATATGTCTCTTGAACCCATCAGAGACTGGAGGTTGCTCTGGGTAACCAAACAAAGATCCCACAGGGTAAGAGTAGACAGAGACCAGGAAGAGACATAAAAGTGTGTGGGAAGAATTCAGCTAATTTTTTTTAAAAACAAATTGCCAATGACCTGTGTGGGCTGGCATCAGAGTGTAGGTCCCTGAAGAGCTGCACTCACAAAGGGAGCTTGCATCACACACAGGCTCTTGTCCACAGA
This sequence comes from Cheracebus regulus, assembly GCA_963574635.1. Classification (NCBI taxonomy): domain Eukaryota; kingdom Metazoa; phylum Chordata; class Mammalia; order Primates; family Pitheciidae; genus Cheracebus; species Cheracebus regulus. The sequence goes on along the minus strand of CAUYQU010027424.1, from coordinate 25,046 downwards.
TAAGAGGCTCCTTGGTGAATCATGCCCGGCAGTGAGGCAGGCTTGGAGGAGCTGACGTTTATTTAGAAGCCTCTGCTGGTGCTGGTTGCTAGGGCAGCAAGTCCTCCACTTTCAAAGGCACTCAGCTCCTCCTCCCTCCTGCCTTTGCCCACAAGGTCTTCACCTCATTCCAATTCTGCCAGCTCTGCCCTCCCCAACCAAAGTGCCATGGAAAGCAGTCCCTGGCCACTGCCTTCATCTCCTTGCCTCCCTTCCACTGCTCCATATCCCACCGTTTCATTAAAATGACTCCAAAAGAAGTCAGAGATATCCTCCGAATGGCTCAAAGCACTGGACGGTCACGACCCTGCAGACTGTTGCTGAGCCAATGCCTCTGCTCTCCTGCACACTCTCTAACCAGCCCGGCCCCTCACACCCCTACCTCTGCCTGTCCCTCCCGCTCCGTGCTACCCAGCCCAGGGTGGTGTCCTAAGCTATGTCTATTCTCATTCTGAAGCTCTCCCCACATCTTACCCACATTGCAGTCGTAACTATCACCCGTAACCTAGTGATAATAATCTCACAGTACCACATGCCAAGCACCACACACAACAGTTAATAATACATACGAATTCAAGCCCACAAAACACAGAGGCGCAGAGGAATTAAGTTATTTAAGGCCACTGGAGATTTAGAGCTGAAATGAGAACTCGAAGCAGTGTGATTCTAAAGTCCTCGTGGTGAGCAGCTTTACTATACCCCTCCCCGCCAAACTAATGAGCAGCAATGATTCCCAAGTTACAGGCCTGTACGTCAAACTGCCGCCTGGATGCCTCTACTTATATACTTAATAAAACTCTCTCTTCCTGTTCACCTAACAGGATGATCTCATTCATAGCATGGTGAACCTGGAGGCGTCCTGAAGATCCCTCTTCAAGGGAGGACTTGCTGCCCCAGCATCCAGCAGAGGCCTCCAAATAAGGGTCAGCTCCTCCAAGCCTGCCTCGCTGCAGACATGACTCACCAAGGCGCCTCTTATCTGTGGACAAGAGCCTGTGTGTGATGCAAGCTCCCTTTGTGAGTGCAGCTCTTCAGGGACCTACACTCTGATGCCAGCCCACACAGGTCACTGGCAATTTGTTAAACAAAAAAAATAGCTGAATTCTTCCCACACACTTTTATGTCTCTTCCTGGTCTCTGTCTACTCTTACCCTGTGGGATCTTTGTTTGGTTACCCAGAGCAACCTCCAATCTCTGATGGGTTCAAGAAACAAATGTTCTGTGGTTTGTCTGTTTTTTCTTGTTGTTTGGATGGGAATAACATTCTTTTCAGCGTTCTATATTCTCAGTGCACGTGGAACTCATAGCTTATTTTTTCACTTCACTGACGTATGATGAATCAAATTTTAATATATTCTAATTTATTAATCTCTTTTTCTGTTATGTATTCTCAGCACCTTGTATGAGAATCTTTCCCCATTCCTAATTATAAGGTGGTCCCCAATATTTCCTCTTAAATATTTTTATATTTTATTTTTCACATTAGGAATGTAAATGTGCTATTTTTCATTTTAAGGTAAAGTTTGTTTTCCCCTCTCTCATTTGGACTACCCACTAATTTTCTGGGCACCCTTTATTGAGTAGTTTGTCTTTTCTCATGAACTTGTCTGTAAATATGGCGTCCATATATGAGTGGACCTGTTTTGGATCTCTACATTGTTTCATTGGTCTACTTACTAAGGCTTGTAAACTTGACACTATAGGAGTGTTCTCCCGTTTGCTCAGCCATATCTGGGCTTGGTGTTTTGCTTTTCCATACTGATTCTAAGGTCAGCTTGAGCAAGTCCAAGAAGAAGCCCCTTGGGGATGTTAATGGGAATTACTCTGGATTTGTGGGACTGCACAGATACGGCATCTCTATGACATTGAGCCTGTCACCAATGGACATGGCATTTCTTTCCAGTGATTCAGAACTTCTTGAGTATCTTTCAAGAAAGTTTCAGAATTTTCTCTACAAAAGTCCTACATATATTTTAAAAAGATCTGTCCTTAGGTATGTATGGTAGAAGATTCTGAGTGGCCCTAAAAATGCACTCTTCTCTTCTTCCTGCGCATGCGGATGGACTATATTTGCCAGGCTCCTTTGCAGCAGGTGTAAACAGAAGGTAGCCCCCTTTCTCCATAGTCCTTTAACAGCATGTGCACCTCCTCCACAGCTAGCACTTTGGAGGCAGTGACCTCATCATGATCATGTAGGGCTGACAAGTTCCTAAGGGATGGGAGGGTCCTGAGTCCCCAAATCAGTCCACAGAGGGGAACGACCTGCTGGCTTGCAATAGTCTCCCTTGACAAAGACATGAAGTGACAGGAAGTGAAAACCATGTGTAGTGTGTTTTTATAAGATTGAAAATGATTTGGCTGTAGCGATAGGGAAAAATCTTTGTGAAGGATATAAAAATTTTTCATTTTAGAAATTTTTTGTAGAGATGGGGGTCTCCCTATGTTGCCTAGGCTGGTCTCCAACTTCTGGGCTCAAGGGATTCTCCCACCTCAGCCTCTCAAAGTGCTGGGATTACAAGCATGAGCCACCGACCCCAGCTGCAATTTTTCTAGACCTCAAAAGTTGGACTAGATTTGTTTGTATATAGATGGGGATAAAGAAACTTGCAGGCAGAGGGAAGCACGGAGGTGTGGGAGCATGAGCTGTCACAAGTAGCATGGCAGTGGACTAGTGGGTGTGATGCTTGAAAGGAAGAGGTGGGTAGTGAGGGATGGGACCGCATTATGCACAGCCTTGAACTTGGACTTTATTACGTAATGGGAGTCACTGGAGGTTTTCAAGCATCAGCCTAAATCATTCTGCAAGAAAGATGACAAACAATGCCCTTAATTAGGACCCTTTGAATGCTGACAGTTCTTACCCTGCGTGCTCAGCAGATAAACACATGCCAAATCGCCTGGTGCCAGTTTCCATGCATCTTCTTATCATAAGCCGATAGCGGGGCTCAAAGACGTGGAGTGGACATGGGACTGTGGGGAAGGCCATGGCACACACAAAGATGGGGACGTCTCTGGTCAGACTGCAGAGCAAGGGGACATGTTATTTCAGATGTATGAGCTGTTAGATCAGAGGGTAGTACTGGCCACCAAAACAGCAAACACTCAACCTCAGTTCTACCCTCTACAAAACAAAACCCTCAGGCTAAGAGGGACAAGAAAGCCAAGGACCACAGCATGTGAAAACTCTCTGCTCACCAAGGTTTCCTGACAAATCCGTCTTATTTAATTAGAGAAAAGGCAACATGCGGAATTACATTACTTTGCTTGGAAAAGTTACAGCTTTTGAGCACTCTTTAAAAATTCTGATAAAAGCAAAAACTACACAATAGTCAAAGGCAATGAGTTTTCAATAGGAGAGTGGAAGAGTGATAAGATCTCTACAAAAACACAAACCTTCCACTGTTTTAAAAGATGAAAACTGTCAAGCCTGTTGTGATTCGCAATCCTGGGCCTTGCTTCTCACTCTACTTTTTAAAACTGTGCTTCATTTTACTCCACTTTGCAGATATTACATTAAAACATTTTTTGAGGTAAAATATACATATATAATCTACTATTCTTAAGTGTATAGTTCATCAGTAACACATACATTTATACTCTTTTATTTTTTAACAATTATTTTAATATAGAGAAAGGGTCTTGCTATGTTTGCCAGCTTGATCTTGAACTCCTAAGCTCAAGCAATCCTCCTGACTTGACCTCCCAAAATGCTAGGATTACAGGCATGAGCCACTGTGCCCAGCCTTCTTTGCTTTTTAAATCCTGAAAAACTCAGTATCACTTACTTATATACAAAAAGCAACTATGTAATTTTGCTAAAACACTTAAGAAATATCTTATAAAACATTTCTTATAACTTCTTGCAATTATGTTTCCAAAAATATTTTGCAATTAACATTTTTTTTCCACTTACAGACCAAAAGAGTTCCCTGCCATGAAAAGAAAACCTGAGGTGAAGCTGAGGTTGACAAAGTTCAATCTGAACCTAAGACCAAGGACATACGTGAGCACTTACTTTGACAGTTCTGACATTTCTTCATCATAAATTCTCTTCCTGTCAGACAATTCATCCGACAAATACCGAATTATTAATTCTTCAGCCAGAACAGTTATATTAAAGTTTCTGCTTGCCAATAACTGTAATAAAACAACAACAAAAAAGTCAAATGATACCGTATGGTAATTGACTCTAAAGGACCACGGTTCCCAGTTGAATGGTGAACAAGGAGGTAGTGGATGGGGTCTCTGAGCAGGTAAAAAGGAGCAGGGTGGAAAGGGAGGAGAGCTAGCCTGTGCCAGGAGCAGGGGCAGCCCCTCCACTGTGAGAAAAGGCCAGGAGGTGGTGTTCACCTGGACAAAGGATGAGGCAACTCAATCTTGACAGCATCTACATTTTCAACCAAGTGCCGTGATATTCATGAGAGAGGAGGAAGTGAAGTAGGTAGGACATGCTGGGAGAGGAGAGACATATGCAATGATCAGCATGGAGAGTAAAGAACTGGAACTACTAGAGAAAGAATGTAAGAATGATTGCCAGTGTTTTGAGTCTAAGACTTAAAATTGTTCATCTAAACTGACACCAATCTTCCCAATGTTGTGTTTTTTTCTAGCTTTGTTGTGTTACTTTATGCATGCAAATGGTAAAGGTTGACTTTTTTGGGATTGAGAAAGAGTGAGGGACCATGGATTAAAGCTGGATGTGAAGGGAAGGTGGGAGGAGACTAAACGAGTAAGTGCTGGGATTCATGGGTTACAGGGCCACAATGTGGCTGAACTACTACTCTGTATGTGTGCATGTGTGCATGCGTGCATGTGTGTGTGGGCACACAGAGTAGTTCGGTAGGTTGCACTGTTTAATTGCAGGCATCTAACTAGCATATAGTAGCTCTTTTCACTGACACTCTGATACACATCAGGTACTGTTGCAGGTGCATTATTAGTCCTGAAAACAGTATAATACTATAGCTGTTCTCTCCACTGCGCTCATAAAGCTGTGATTCAGAAAGGGTAAGGGTGAGTGCTGAGCCACCATGGCATAGCAAGGACCCCAGGCCTGGTAGGCTTCAGAGCCCTGCTCTTTGGTGGCCTGATGCATTTATGGGCTTGGGATGGCGCCACATATTTCCAACATACCTTGGCTGGGGGTGTCCTTCACGTACTGCCAGGTTTCCCTGTAGCTGGAGTGAAACAAACTAAATGTATTCTGTGATCGATTGAGAACCAGGAGTTCAAACTTTGGAAAGGCCTATGTTTGGGAACCGCTATTGCAAGGTAACTGGTAGAGAAACATGCCATCATCTAATTCACAAAACTCCCTCATAATTGTCATTATTAATGACATAGGTATTTAATAAATGGTTTATGATGTCCTTTCATTGAAGAGTAATACAATAAAACATGCTCTAGTTGGCAAGATGCTAACCACTTCTGTAGATTCATATATAAATCATAATTCAGGTCCCTGGTAGTGCATGCAATGGTGTCTATGAGCATGATATGATTTCTGCAATGAAGAAAGACAGAACAATAATTTTGGATTTTATTTCATTTTATAGTATTCTAATGTCTGGAACATTAGTAATCCATGTATAGTTTGCATGTAATCATTCATTCATTCACTCATTCATTCATTCATTCACTCAATAAAGACTTCTAGAGTCTCTGGTGTGTGTGCTGGTCCCTGTAAATACAAGGAAAACAGGTCACAGGAAGTCTCAGTACTTAAGCAACTTCTATTCTAGTGCCGATTTCTAGCTACTGCATCTTCACTCGGCATCCTACAAGGCAGCACTGAAACGGAAGTGAGTTAGGTCTGTGTTGTAAACAGGGCCCACACAGACATGCACTTTATTCTTGTAAGAACAGATGAGCCTGTTCTGGCCCAGGCAGGCACGAGAACAAGAGGCAATGGGTCTGATGCATCTACTAGCAAGAAGAGACAGCAAACACCAGGAGGAGGACTGAGCAGGAGCTGCCAAAGAAACGGCTCTACAGACTCAGACACAGCCACCACTGGGATGCACAGCACACAGTGGCAACTGTGTCAACACAATGACAACACAGTCATTGATGTTCAAGAGAACTCTGAATTTAGAAAGATTCAGTATGCATGCAATTTCATAAAGTGTGTACATATAATGTCTTAGAAAATGGTTTCAATGGTAACTAGTTATTTTAATCTTTTGGCAGTGAATTTTTTTTTTTTTAGAGATGGGGTCTCGCTATGTAGCCCAGGCTGGAGTGCAGTGGCTATTCACAGGCACGATCCCACTACTGATCAGCACGGGAGTTTTGACCTGCTCTGTTTCCAATATGGGCCGGTTCACCCCTCCTTAGGCAACCTGGTGGTCCCCCACTCCTGGGAGGTCACCATATTGATGCCGAACTTGGTGCAGACACCCGATCGGCATAGTGCACTACAGCCCAGAACTCCTGGGCTCAAGTGATCCTCCCACCTTAGGCTCCTGAGTAGCTGGGACTACAGGCACGCGCCATTGCACCCAGCAGTAAATTTTTTTGTATTGTACTTTAGGTTCTGGGGTACGTGTGCAGATCATGCAGGATTGTTGCATAGGTACATACATGGCAAGGTGGTTTGCTGTTTTAGCAGTAAATTTTAAAGGTTATAATTATTGAAAACTTTACTTAAGTAATATATCTCCTCTTATCACATCAGATTTAAAAATAAATATTACTGTACATTTGTAAAAAGAAAAAACCTTTATCCTACTTAAAATGCATTCAATAAGTTTAATCTCTGGAAAGTAATTAAGGCAAATATTATCAGTCTCATTTAATGAATGAAAAACAAAGGAAGACACTCCCCACCCCCATAAGATGTTGAATGACTTGCTCCATATAAAGTTAGTGGCACTAATGGAACCAGAGTCCAATATAGCTGATAAGAATTCTCTATTTCAGAAATTGATCTGAGGTCTTCAGCTTTTAAATATTCTTTGTTGTATTTACCACACCTAACGTAAATGGATTTAATAGTTTATATTAGGGCTAAATATCATTAAATAGCTTCTCCATGGAACCTGAATTTTACTGATTTTGATTTTAGAACAAAGACAATAATAACTGAGAATTGGTAAAAGCTCTAAGGAGACTTAACAGTGGTCAGAAATGATCAAGCCTTCAATCCTATGAAAAACTCTCAAGGTGAAAATGAGAATTTCTGGAACACATTAACTGTACACGACAACATCTTAACCATTTACAATGAATGTGATATAAGGGCTCAATAATGCTAGCTATTTTCAATCTATCTCAACTAAAATTTATAGCTAAAAATTTCCTTCAATTTTGGCAATTTCTGCATGTAAACCTTCCTTGTGTATTTCTTGATTAATCAAAGAGATGAGAAAAGACCTATCTTTGATTGGAGAAATCTCTTTCTTTAACAACTTGGTGTGAGATGCAACGTAAGACAGGGAATATGCATCTACCAAGGGATGAGAGGGAGAACTGTCTTGTCATTTCCTAAAATGTACTTACTTCCGAAAGTTTGTCTTTGCACAATGGACATTGTGGGGAATGGTCAAGGCAGCGCTCAAGGCATTTTAGGCAAAATGTGTGTCCACAGGGCGTAGTGACAGGTTCAAAGAGCAACCTGGAAGAAAATATCTGCTTTCAGCAAGAAATGTCCAGGACAGATTTTCAAATCATGGATTGGTTTTAGAAGGATTCCTTATGCAATTCCTTTACTGTTCTAGAAATCACTTGCATGCACTTCCATTTTTACATCTTCTTTATCAAATCTTTAGAAAATAAATCAATTATTACTGAGCTCTACATAGTTTCCCTGATAATAAAAAGCCCATTACACTTTGGTACACTTTTCAGAAAGGCTGAAGTTTTAAAGAGTTGCATGGAATCTGTATCACCCTACCTCATGCAGAGGGCACACTCAAAGTCAGTTACATCAAGTGAGAGCCACTGACTTTCTTCCATATCAGAGTTCAGGCTCCTTTGAGGTGAGAAATCTGAATGTGAAAAAATTTAGAACACTGTGATTAGCACGTAAGCATCTGAACAACAGCATGCAAGAAAGGTATTTCCTCTGGACAAAATGGGTTGTATCAATGTAACAATCACGCTGGACAGAAATAGTTCCTGTCCAGTTAACAGCATATAGCAATTATTTATCTGGATGATAAACATGAATAAAATTTAAAATTATAGCTAAATTTTCTCTGTTATTTTTGACTATGAAGTCTTTGCGGTATAAAACATCTAAAATGCTCTATAATCTTAGAGCTGATAGAATCATTTAATTACTGATATTAAATGGTACAGAATTTTAAAAAATATATTGAATACTAGCTAACATTCCATCACTTTAGAGTCACAGAAGTGCCTGACGAAAATAATTCACTGACCTTTCTTGGGAATTTTTCCAGGGGCATCCAGGTCAGATGCATCCTCCATATCATCTGGAAACTGTCTCTTTAAGCCAGCATTGGGTGCTGTTGGAAGGATGCTTTCTATCACCTTTTTATCCTCTTCAAAGTGCAGACCCAGTATAAAATACAGAACTGTGGAACTGGTATTTCCAAGCATATCAGATTTCTCAGATGAATTCTGGTTAAGTAGGAAAAAAAGAAATCCTGAGTACTAAAGAAATCATAGCATAAAGAGAAAAAGAATTCACTAGCCTGTACTAGAAATCTTCGGGAAAAAAAAGGGCTTACACTCTTTCTTCATAATTGGTTTCATCTATTAATTTCTAGGATGAGATTTATTATTTTCACAGAAAATACAGGATAATTTCTTCCTGAGCCAGGGCAAGTGAAAAGTTATCTTCAAATGCAATCTGTCTATTTATCCACACACACACAGACACACACACACAGACACACACACACACACAGACACACACACAAAATCATATATCATATTCAAATCATCCCTTTGCTTTATTTTCTCCTAGCCAAGATAACTTCAAGTCTCATGCTGTTGTGGGTGATTTAGTGGTGTTCTAAAGCTTCTTTGAATCTTTAATCACTTTCATTACTTCCATAGACTTTTGTAAAAGTTCCAACTCCCAGGTTGAGGAGCTACAGCTCGTCTTGAGAAATATGTCTAACATAATGCCACAATGTGTGAATAATCTCTAAACTGTTTAAAATGAAGCAATTACATAAATCTTAATCAAAAGAATCCTGAAAAACACATGCACTTCATACCTCAGAGCTCCCTGTATCACCTTCTTCTGGCTGAGATTGGGCATTCATGTGGCTGTGACCTTGAGCCTTTAATCTGCTTTGGATGGAAGATGTTAAATTTTCATGCTCATTTTCTGTAGCTGAAAATAGCACTTCACACATTACCTATAAAATTGCCAAGAAAAGAAAAAATTTTTTAATACTTTTGTAAAAATATAGTATGTCTTATAGATTCCAAAAAATTATGAGGCTAAATAAGCCTAAAATATTGAAAAGAATAATTTATCTGCCAACCTTTTAAAAAACAAACATTTTTGAAACCAGAGTCGATGTTTTAAGTATTTTAGCTTCCAATCCCTTTCCATACACTTCCCAATGACAAAATGATAGTATTACCACTTCCTTCTACCTGGTCCTTACACATCTGCTACATAAAATCTCCCCTAAAAGCCACATAGGTAAGAGAGAAAGAGGATGTAAAGATTGCTGGGGCCTTGAATTAAATCTAAGCTGTGATCACCCACAGGACTGAGGTCACTCTACAGAACTGCTCTATTTATAAGAACTAGAAAAGCCACCTCATAAAGAACTTCAAAGGAAAAGAGAGGGAAAGGCCATAATTCTGGTTCAAGAACCAGGGAGTGGCATTGGTGGGGGCAGGGGAAGGGTGGACAGTGATGGCCAGTTGGGCATTCTAGCTGACACTCAATTCTAGTGGACACTCAAATGGTCTTGTCAAACCTCATGGCCTCAGCTGCATCCAAGGCTTGAGAAAAGCAGAAAGGAGTGACTGAAACCTAAACAAAGACTCCTCCCACTCTCCACTGTTCCTCATGGTTCAAGGTGGGTGCACTAGAATCTGTGGCTCTGTAGCAATGCGCACCAGCACTCTTAGCAGGGACATTAAGGTCCTCAGTGCCAGTTCTGAGAGCCCCAGCAGAGCTGCTGGTGATGGAGCCACATTCCATGTCAACAGGCTAACATTGTTTTTGGTACTGTCTGTGATACAATATATCTATCAGCCATAGAATGCCCAGGGGAAAACACCATGTCTGAAAAATCTCAACGCAGACAACACCCACAAGACCTAAATGCTCGTCCAGGAACCTTGGTGAATATGCTTAATCTCTTTGAGCTTGGGCTGATTTTCTCAGAAAAGGGTCATGGGAATTAGTTGAGACATGTTTTAAGATTCTTAGGAAGTTTGCATATAGGACAAAGCAGGCAAAGATAGCTGAATAGCTGGCTGAAGATGCAATATTATTTTGACAGGTTGAAATGATGTTCAGAAACCAATGAGTGACACTGGTCAATTGAACAACTGTCAGGACAACTGAATAGGACTAACACCAATCCACCAATCTAGTGCAAAAGAGAAGATAAAAAACAACATTGCTAGAAACTTCTTCTTTAAAAAAAATAGATGATCTAGGTATTTAGAAATAAACATGCCTCCTAATTTGAACACAAGTGAAGGTAAAATTTCACCAACCATGGCTGTCACGTGTAGATGCTAAAATATAGGGTACATTAGAATGCATCCAGACGAGGAAATCTTAAAAACCCCATTCTGTGAGAAAAGAACGTTTGGTCCACACGGTGATGTTAGGGCAAAGATAATAGCTGTTCTCAAATATCTAATGTGGGTTGAATTGTACAAGGAAGAACTGATTCATTTTCTGTTGCTCCAGAGAAAAGAACCGGACAGGTAAGCAAAAATTACAGAGTAAGTATATGGTAGAAGTTGACAATAAACAGTGTTAAAACAGGGAAGCACAAACATAAAAACAAAAACTCCTGGTCATTGGAAGTGCTAAGCAAGTATCAGGTAACTATCGTATAGGCTTTTTAACAGGATAGATTTCTAGGTTCAGTGTGACTGGATGATGAGTAAAAGAGCAGGTATTTCTGCACTGTGCTGGTAAAGCTTTGCTGAAAATTACAGGTCACCCTATAGAGCCGAGTTAATACATTTTACATATATCATAATGTCTTTCATAAGGCTCCAACACAAACTATATAATATTTGAAATTACAAACTCTAGGAGAAAATACTTTACCTCCCCAGCCTCACACAGCAACCTTGCCTTGCCTAACGTGTGTCATTATGTCAACAGAATCAAGGCATTTTATGCTGTCTCATGAAACACTCTACTTTACCCAGGGACAAAACATAATGTTTACCTAGAGGTGATCCAATGCATGAACCTTATAATTATTACCATGTATTCTGTAACACATCGTCATGAACATTCAGAATTATAATTCTTGTTTATTTCACATGCAAGGGTTACTCAGCATGAACATGAAGGCTGTAAATAAGACCTGAAGGAGAAAGTCCTTTAACAGAACTCATACCTTCTGTGCTTCTTTCTTCACGGCATTACATTCAGGATTTAGAGCAAGGCAGTATAGAAATTCCTTTAACACTTCCTTACTTCTTCCCAATCCAGAAAGAGCTTGAGCTTTCACATGATGTCCCTAGATTCACCCAAGACAAAGTATGCATTTTTAAAACGCAGCATGATTATATACTTGAATACAAACTCCCCTGAACAAATTTATTATAATAATTTGTTTTAATTCCACTTTAAGTAGAATAAACAAACCCACCAAGGATGACTCTATTGCTACTGTATCTGTACCCTGGAAACTTAGCAAACTTCAATAGCTCATAAATACAATCTACGGTCAGAACACAGGAGTTACCATACCTGAAATGTACTGCACAAAGGAGTTCTAAGGGACGTGCTAAGAGAAAACTGGCTATCAACTTTAAATTCATTCAGCAATTACAGGTCACTACCATTTTCCCACCTTCTAGGAGTTTACAGTCTCATGAACTAAGACAGACATGACTAAAAACAATTACAATACAAAGCATAATATACTAAGTGCCACAATAAAAATAAACAAAATACAATATGGATCATTAATTTTCCACGGCATTTGCTTTTCAACTTACAAATGCAATATTTTCTCAAATCTGTAAAAATACTATTTTTTTGTTTTCTACTGGTTTACATACAGTTGAAAGACCTTCTCTTAGCACTTTGAATATGCTGTTCCAATGTCAACCAGCTTCCACAATTTCAGATGAGATGGCAACCATCAATATTATTACCTCATATGTCATTTTGCTCATCATTTCATGTCATTTTTCTTTACTGCTTTCAAGACTTTCTTTTTATCTTTGGCTCACAACATAGACATTTGATTATGATTAGAATGTATCATTGCTTGTAACTTAAGTTAACCTTCTTGGAGCTGAAATTAATGTTTCCCACTAAATTTGGAAAATTTTCACCCATTGTTTCTTCATTTTTTTCTTGCCAAACATTTTCTGTCTTCTTATGGGATTCCAATTGCACATATATTATACCACTTCATATTATTCCACAAGTTTCCAAGATTCTTTTCATTTTTCTTAAATCTTTTTTCTTTCTGTTCTTTGCAACAAATAATTTCTGTTTCTACAGATCTATCTTTAATTTCACTGATTATTTTGCCATGTATAATATGCTATTGAGCCTACCTAGAAATCTAAATTTCAGCATGGATAATTTTTATAATTTCAGCATTGATAATTTTTATCTCTAGAATTTCCTTTTTGTTAAAAGACAGGGTCTCACTCTGTTGCCCAGGCTGGAATGCAGTGGCATGATCAGATCTCCTTGTGACCTTTAACTCCTGGGTTCAAACAATCCACCTCAGCCTCGTGAGTAGCTCAGACTACAGGCACATGCCACCCTAACTGGCTAATTTTTTAATTTTTGTAGAGATGTGATCTTATGATGTTTCCCAGGCTGGTCTTGAACTCCTAACCTCAAGTGATCCTCCTGCCTCAGCCTCCCAAAGCACTGGGCATACATGCATGAGCCATGATACCCAGTCAGAATTTCCATTTTTTATAGTTTCAATTTCTCTGTTGAGATTGATCTTAATCTCAATCAAAGATACCATATTTTCCTTCAGTTCTTTGGATGCAATTTAACTCTTTCAACTTATTCATAATAGCTACTTCAAAGTCTCTTTGTGGAAACTATAATATCTGTGCCCACTCAGAGACAATTTTAATTGACTGTTCTTTATCCCAAGTACAGGTCAACATTTTCTGTTTCTTTACCTGGCAAGCATTTCTGGTTGAAACTAGACTCTGCACAAAACATGTTGCACCAACCTCTGCATTTTATGGTATTCTTTTGAGAATACTGGATTTTTGTTTTAATAGGCAGTTAACCTTGCTGGATTCCACTGTGACCTGTTATCTCCTTCATGTATAGAGCTGGTATATCTCTGCTCTGTTAATATGTTATTCCACAGCTCGTTTTTTTTTATTTTTATTTTTTATTTGAGACCAAGCCTTGCTCTATTGCTCGGGCTGGAGTGCAGTGGCATGATCTCAACTCACGGCAACCTCTGCCTCCTGGGCTCAAGCGATTCTCCTGCCTCAGTTTCCCAAGTAGCTGGGACTACAGGTGCCTGCCACCGCACCCAGCTAATTTTGTAATTTTTTTTTTTTAGTACAGACAGAGTTTCACCATATTGGCCTGGCCCAATATGGAGAAATAATTATTATTTCTCCATCTCAAAAAATAATAATTAAGCTGGGGTTACAGGTGTGTGTCACCACGCCTGGCTAGTGTGCATGTGTGTGTGTGTGTGTGTGTATTTTTAGTAGAGACAGGGTTTCACCATGTTGGCCAGGCTGGTCTTGAACTCCTGACCTCAAGTGATCCTTCTGCCTCGGCCTCCCAAAGTGCTGGGATTACAGCCATGAGGCACTGCACCTGGTCAGCAAAAGTACAAAATTATGAACACAAAGTTCCTAGGGCCCCTTTCAGGCCTTATAAAAGTCCCCAACTTTCACATTTCAGTAGTGTCTAAATTTGCTTTGATTATCAAAACTTCTGAAAGAATAATACTGTCTTATATGCACAAAGAACTTCACATAAAGTTTCAAGTAATTCATACGTGTGCACAGAATCTCAATCAAGATTTGCATTTTTGATACCACAGTGTATCAATAAATGTTTGTTAACTGAATTAACTGGCTTTTACGTAATTTTAAGTCTTACAGGTTTGATGTTTGGATAAGTTCAAACTGATCATGGGCCTATATCTATTTCTGCAAATGGGCAAATATTTTGCTGGCAATGGCTTATCTCCAGTTGCTCCAAAAGCTTTGACTCATTAGCCATGATGAATATTAGCCATGACTAGCTGCTTGAAAGGGCAGTTTTGCTTGAATAAGACACACTGCTGTAACATCCCCACTTCCCCTCAGAATCTAAAAGTACTTCTCAACGTGCTTGATTCTAAACCAGCTTCCATCTCAGCTTGATCATACTCAGCGGCCTTAGTCTTCCCCTCAGTCAACTTATTTCCCATTCCCTTAACTTACCTTCCAATAGCACTTCTTCCCTAATCCTTAGTTATAATAATACACTTAGAATATATCTTTTACTACCTTTTACTTACTAAACTACGTTTTGGCTGAAGCTGCTCTTCACTGGGCATCTGTCAAGAACTGAGGTCCACAGATTTGCAATAAACCCTGCAGATATGACCACCATCACCAACACTAAATAGTCATTTGCTGCCTCCCTTGAAAAGTTACAATAAGCCACGTGCCTCTGTAGGAACTAAGTCTATCTTTTGTCAGAGACACACTGTCAAGTTTTCAGCTCAACGAATAATACTATGGAGAGGAATCTAGCTTCAGAGGGCAATGCAGGGCTGTCAGTCAGAAATAATAGTTATAATTCACAATAACTAAGGCTTGATCATTACCGATAGAAATTACCTCAGAGGAAGAGTGACAGGCGAGGAGAACTGGGGAGATATTGGTCAAAAGATAGAAAATTTCAGCTAAACAGGAGAAATCAGCTCAACAGATCTATTGCAATACAATATGTTGACTATGGTTAGTAACAATGTATTTTTGAAAACTGCTAAGAGAACTGATTTTAAGTGTTCTCACCAAAAAGTGGTATGTGAGGTAATGCATGTTAATTAACTTGATTTTGCCATTTCTTAGTGTATAAATGTTTCAAATCAACATATTACACATGATAAATATATACAAATGTTTGTTTGTCAATTTAAAACATAATTTTAAAGAATGGGTGAAGGCATATGAGAAAAGGCATTTGAAATTGGAATCTAAACTTTTTTTTAGGAAAGCAAACAAGCAACAACATAGATTTCTGAGTTTAGTCCAACAAACATCTGCTCCCATTCTTGGGCTTACCCCCAGGTTGAACTTGACACTCAGGCTAATCTGAAAACATTTGTTTTAAAAGATGGGAGGGAAGAAGGGCAGGCTTCCCAGAGCTTGACTACTAACCTGGCTTAACATCTTTTTAATGTTTCTAAAACAAAGATGATATAAAGTAATACAGCAGAATAAATATTTTTAATTATTAACTGACTAATAGAGCATGCTCTAGCTGTTAATTTCATCACAAGTTCTTTAACACTAAAATTCAAAGATTCATGAAAAAGCTTTTATTCTTTGGCTTTTTAAACTTCTTTAAGTACAACTTCAGCTATCATTATTAGATCAGCAAAGTTCATTTTTTGTCATGAGAGACAGAAATATTAAACCTTTCCAATCAAAACACAGAGACTAAAATTAGTGTAAAATGTACACAAAATGTTAACCCCTTCACCAATAGCATTGATTTGCTCATATGCATATTAGGACCCAACAGCTAATCATGATCATTATGTGATCTTCCTATTTATGTTGTAATTTTGAATATTTTCTCTTCACTTTTAACTTTATAAAATTTGATGACTTTGTTTATATATTTTTTTAATGTAAAGAGCATATTATTCAGCTAAATATCTATTAAGTGTAATCAGTATTAGTGTTTCTCAGCTAAATCCAGTTGGAGATTTAATTTTTTAAATTAGGTTGCTTTATGAAGTGGATTGCTAAATGTAGGCTACAGTAATTTGAGGGAAATGCATGTTGTCTACAGGTACCTGATCACAATAATCTTCCTTTAATTTTTAAGAAAATCCTATAAACTTTACATTGATTATCTCCAAAGCTAAGAAATACAAATACCTTAATCAAGAGAGGTTCATTCTGACAAACTGCACTGGCATCCTGGAGAGCTTGCTCATAGTTCTTCATGACCAAATATAACTCTGCCCGCAGCAGCAATAATGAATTATCATCAGGGACTGAAAGACAGGAGGAAAACAAATCAATAAATATGACTGCATTTAAAAACAAGTAATCTTAATGTCATTACATATACTAATATATATGTATAAAGTATAAATACAATAGAAAATAAGTATAAAGAAAAAATAAGAAAGAATTCCTCCCTCCAATCATATTTAGAGTTTAGTTTTTTGATAAGTATATTCTAGACAGTGCCTCTCAGAAAAACAGGAAGAAGAAAACAAGGCTTTAAAATGCACCAAGAAAAACAGACTGCCATTGAGTATTCCTACACACACATAAGCTACAACATCATCTCCAATAATAAATTCAGCAACTGCTGAATCTTCTTACTGCTACAACTAGGTATTTAAAAAATAGATTTAAAATAACTTTTGTGAAAGTATGCAAGGAAATTCATGTTTAAGAAACAGAAAAGTAAAACATAATTTTCTTTTCTTTTCTTTTCTTTTTTTTTTTTGAGGCAAAGTCTCCCTCTGACATCCAGGTTGGAGGGCAGTGGTGCAATCTCGGCTCACTGAAACCTCCGCCTCCCAGGTTCAAGTAATTCTCCTGCCTCAGCTTCCTGAGTAGCTGGGATTACAGGTGTGTGCCACCACATCCAGCTAATTTTATGTATTCTTAGTAGAGACACAGTTTCACCATGTTGGCGAGGCTGGTCTCAAACTCCTGACCTCAGGTGATCCACTTGCCTTGGCCTCCCAAAGTGCTGGGATTATAGGCGTGAGCCAACATGCCTGGACCATAATTTGTTTTCTACACAACTTGGTAGATGTTGATTTGTCCCCGTAATTGTACCTAGAGTATATTCTCTTAAGGGGAGAAAGGAAAAAAAGTCCTTTCTCTCCATTCCTCAACAGCAGAGGTCTTGATAACGACTCACATACTGCTATAGACGTAAGTCCACCTACACAGAAGCCAAGACTGGCTCTCTCTTTGAGCGGACTTGTAGTCTACGAAGTATTGACTTGGTAGAGTCCCATGGAAAAGGCAGAAGGCCAGACTTCAGGAAAGCGGAAGTATCAGAGCCATTTTCCACACTGCAGGGCCTAGCTTACTCTGCCTATACCCGCCTATGATCCTTGTAGGAGGGCTACAGCTATGCATTTTAGTTCATCACAAATTTTCTGAGCTCTTAAGATGTGTTCTCATCCCTCTATCTCATATATGTGTATAGTTTCCTCCAAACCCTTCACCTTGATTCTTTTTCAAACCACCCACTTGGTCCTTTCCAAATGCTAGTAGCCTCCTTTTTAGTTTATGCAGGTAACTGAGCAAGTGTGCAGCAAAGAACTTATGCATAAAGATATTACATCAAGACATGATGAGCAGTAACTACTTATAAATGTGTCATCACCACATATGTGTAATATAGAGAAGGTACAACAAGAAAAGAGCAGAAGGGTGAAAGAAACAACAAGAATGAAATAATATAATTTGAATTATTAAAAGAGACATTGCTGGGTATGGACAACTGGCTACAGCAGGCAGCAGAAACTTTTTTTCTGTAACAGACCAGATAGTAAGTATTTTAGGTTTTGCAGACAAAGAGGCAAACTGAAGGATATTATATAGATGCTTGTTTAACAAGAAAGAAAACAAACTT
Organism: Cheracebus regulus; assembly: GCA_963574635.1. Classification (NCBI taxonomy): domain Eukaryota; kingdom Metazoa; phylum Chordata; class Mammalia; order Primates; family Pitheciidae; genus Cheracebus; species Cheracebus regulus. The sequence continues at coordinate 7,030 of CAUYQU010027424.1, read as the reverse complement.
TCACAGATACCTTATTGATGCAATTTAAAATATGGTAACAGTAACAATTTAAGTACTTTTTTGTAATACAGATCCAACTAATGAGAAAAACAGAATTCTTGTTTGGGGAATAACATTTTTCTTAATTAAGTTTCCAAGTTAGTGTTTCCTATCATCAAAACAACTGAAAATGTTCAACTGTTAATATGATCTAACATGAGATTTTATGTATTTCATCTTTGAAAATGCATACAGTAACTGTGAAATGTTGGCATCAATTCATATGATTTTAAATTCAGCATTTTAATTGCTGGGAAGACATTATAGAATTCTATTAGATTCTCCTCACGGTATCTGCCTTTTTAGCATGTTATTGGATTATTTCCAACTAAAAGACTGGTGAAAGTGCCTCAATCACACAGTTAAATGCATTTTGAAATATATAATTCTTCTTTGGAAATTTTTGGAAATCTAAAAAAAAAGTACTCCTAGAACTAGAGGTTTTTAGGCTTGGGAACTATGCCTGCTGCAAATCTGTGTGAGAATGGAGATCTTATATCCTGTTTCCACTTGGCTAAAGTTTGTTAGTTCAATCTGCCAATGAATTCTCTTGAATGTTTTAAACAAGAATGTCATGTGCAATTCGCTCTTTTTCATTCTAGTATTTACATATTGTGCCTCCTATTTCCTCACACTCTCATACTGCAATAATAGTGACAGCATGTTCTCTTATTCCTGAACTTAAAAAGCATGTGTCTAATGTTTAAATATAAAATCTCTTTAAGTTTCTGAGAGAAAATATTTATCAAGTTACGTGATTTCTTTCCTATTCCTAGTTTTCAATAAGGACTTGTTGAATTTTATAGACTGCTTTCAGCATCTGAGAGATTACATATAGTCTATCTCTTTCAACCTGTTGCGGTGAATTACTCTGAAAGATGTGTCTAGTACTGAATTATCCTTATGGTCCTAACATAAACTCTTCTTGATCTTAACTCTTATTACACTGCTGGACTCAAAACACTAAGAAATTTAATTAGGATTTTGACATCTATATACATATGTAAGACTAGCCTATATATTTTTTTTCTTGTGCAAGCTTTAACTAATTGTGGGGCCAAGATTATACTAACCTTATTACATGAGATGAAAATCTTCCCACATTTTTCTATGATCTGAAATAAGATGGAAATTAATCATTGAAAGCTGTGAGGACTTCCTTGACCTTAGTGCCTTTTCAGCAGAAGAGAATCCCTGAGGCGCATTTCAATTTTTTAACTGGCTCATGTCAGGCTTTTACTTTCTCATGGATAAATTTTGATAATTTGTATTTTCCTTAAAATTGTCTTTTTATAAAAGTTTTTAAATCTTATTTTAAAATATCCTTTTATATCTGCAATTCTTCTTTATTCCTGATGGTATTTATGCTTTGCTTTTTTCTTCAACACATTTGTCAAATATTTGTTCCTTAATGGTCTTTGTAATGAACCAGTTGCTAACCTGTTGACTCATTTTTTTTCTGTCTTGCTAATATCTTGTTCATTATTCCTTTGCTTATAGTATCTTTGTTAGCTTAACTAATCTTAATAAAGTTTCCAGTGTTAAAAATACATTTCACTTACATTTATTTTTAATCATTCTTTTCTAATGAATGCATTTAAGTCTCTACTCTTCACATTCTAAAGGCTGCTTTAACTGAAGTCTAAATTTCATAAAATTCACTTCCTTGCCAGGTGTGGTGTCTCACACCTGTAATCCCAGCATTCTGGGAAGTTGAGGAGGGTGGATTACCTGAGCTTAGGAGCTTGCAACCAGCCTGGGCAACACAGTGAAACCCCGTCTCTACTAAGATACAAAAAGTTAGCTGGGCATAGTGGTGTGGGCCTGTAATCCCAGCTACTGGGAAGGCTGAGGCAGGAGAACTGCTTGAACCTGGGAAGTGGAGGTTGCAGTGAGCCAAGATTGTGCCACTGCACTCCAGCCTGGGTGACAGACTGAGACTCCTCAAAAAAAAAAAAGGAAAAAAAATTCACTTTCCATCTATACTTGACCTTAGCCAAAGGCCAAGAAGCAATCACTTCTCATCTAGACACTGAATGAATCAAACTGTCTTCTTTGTTGACTTTCACCATTTGGTGATACATTTATGAGGTCAGCACTTTACAATTTAGTCTTTTAAAACACATAAAATAAATGCCTACATATTTTCTAAGCATTAAACCTTAAGCTTAACAAAGCTAAAGGAATTATTCAAGGGTCACTCAAAAATAAGTGGAAGAGGAAGTGCAAATTAAAAGTCTTTGTGTAGAGAAAACATGGAAGAAAAATGTACATATGTACTTTCCAAAGAAATGACGTAAAACTTCAGTAGGTTTGCCGATTAACCCCTCTATGGGGAAAAGTCACAAGAGAGCAGCCTAAGACCCAGGCTTTGCGAGGAAAAGAAGAGATATGTACCACGTTTGTGTTTAGGGTTGATCAAAGGCTGTTTTCCAACTGTAACCCAGAGCCACTGTTGTACTAGGAGCTAGGGTTACTGCTATAAAATCTGTCAAATGTGTGCAATGGTGAGAAATCGAGAATAGTATGTTAAATGAGTTAAATGAGCCGGGTGTGGTGGCTCACGTCTGTAATTCCCAACACTTTGGGAGGCCAAGGTGGGCGGATCACTTGAGGTCAGAAGTTTGAGACCAGTCTGGCCAACATGGAAAGACCCCATCTCTACTAAAAGTAAAAAATTAGCCAGGTGTGGTGGCATGTGCCTGTAATTCCAGCTACTCGGGAGGCTGAGGCACAAGAATCATTTGAACCTGGGAGGAGGAGGGTGCAGTGAGCCAAGATTGTGCCACTGCACTCCAGCCTGGGCAACACAGCGAGACCCTGTTTCAAATAACAAACAAACAAGTTAAATGAACGGACATATAAAGCAATAAAAACTGAGTAGTGTTCCCTGTGGATAGAAAGAATGAATGGCAATACTTCTCATAGCCTATTTATTCAAATTGATGGGAGACTTACCAAGTCAAGTCCACAAATCGTAGTATATATCTTGAACCTTTACATACATACCCATGCAATCACCAAGCAGATCATTCCCAGGGCTTAAGAAGGTTCTCTTGAGCACTATCCACTTAGTGTGCCCCTGCTGAAGGTAACCACCATTCTCACCTCTATCACAATGGATTCCTTTTTCCTGTTTTCTAACTTCTATACATGGATGTTGATAAATGGAATGTATATTTTTGTATCTGACTTCTCATTAAATTATCATTCTGTGAGATTCATTCATATTGTTATGTCTCAGTAACATTTTAAATTAATTTTTAAATAAAATTTAAAAATTGCTGTGTAATATTATACTGTACGACTTATTTACTCATTCTACTAGTGATGAACATTTAAATTTTTCCCCAAAAGTTTCTGGCATATATAAATTAAACTGCAATGAACATTTCTGTACACATATTCTGATGGACATAAGCATTCATTTTTATCTAGAATATACTCAAAAGTGGAAATGCTGTATCAGAGGTTGTATGTGTTTAGCTCTAGCAGGTGCTACCAAACATATTTCTTGAGTTGTTGTACAAACTTGTGCTTCCGCCAGTAATTTAAGAGTTCCAATTCTTTCAAATAAAAACTAAGTATTGCCAGTTCTTTTCATTTCAGCTACTCTGGTGGGTATGTACTAACTTATTTTCATCTTAATTTGCATTTGATCACTAATTATGTTGCACAGTTTTTTAGATGTTAATTGCTCAGTTTGAGATCTAGTTTTATAAAGCATCTGCTTAACTCTTTGCCTATCACGTAGTTTCAGCTGAAGCTGTGGTTTTCTATCAATGGTGTTAAGTAAGCACTTACTGTGTTTAGACAGATTGGCTTTTCTTTTCGAATCACAGGCATTATTTATTCTGCATTAGTGGTCTCAGTAAGATATTTGTATACTCAGTACCTTCTCACTCTTTTGGGGGTCTCTGAGGAACAAAAGTTTTATGGCCATGCTTTTTGTATCTTATTTAAAAAATAACTGCCTACCCCAAGTCCATGGAAACAGTTTCCTATGACTCCTAGATGTTTAATTGTAATTTTGTTATATGATGTGAGCTAGACATTCAGGTTCATTTTTTTCCATACAGAAAAGCAACTGACTCCTTTTTCCCCATTGAATTTTTCCCCATTGAATTCCATTAGCATCTTTGTAGTAAATCAAGACACTGTATATGTGAGGGCCAGTTTCAATGTGTTTATTTTTGAGCCAATACAATGCTGTCCTAATTATTGCATCATTATAGTAAGTATTGGTATCTGCCAGTGTAAATCCTCCAGCTTCGTTGTTTTTCTTCTTCATTGCCTTGGCCATTCATCAATTTCCACCAGAAACATTGGCTAGGATTTTCACTGAGACTGCACTGAATTTACCATCCAATCAGCAGAGAACTGACTTCTTGCCAATAGTGAGTTTTGCAATCCCTCAAAAAAATGACATATCCATCCATTTAAGTCTGCTTTAATTTCTCTTGGAAATGTTTCATATTTTCAGTGTATTGAAATGAAATTTTCAGTGTAGAGGTATTAAATATCTTTCAGATATTTCAGGATTTATTCCAAGGAATTTGTTTATATAAATTGTTTTAAAATTTTGTTTTCTGTTTGCTTTTTGCTAAGTATATAGTTATCTTTGATACTTCTATATTGACCTTGTAGTCAGCAATCTGGATAAGTCACTTATAATTTCTAATAGTTCATACATTCTTCTGGAGTTTCTATGTATACCATGTCATCTACAAATAATGACAGTTTTTTAAAAGCTTTTATTTTTCTAGTCTTAATACATAGCTAGCTAGAATCTCCAGTGCAATGCTGAATGGCAGTGATAACAAAACATTGTTACCTTCTCATTCAATGGGAAAACACTATTTTATCATTAATTATGATAGCTGCCATCTCATTTTTGTAGACTTCTAACAAATTAAGAAAGTTCCCTTTTATTTGTAGTTTCCTGAGAGACACTAACATGCATCATATAATTTTTCTTTTTTCTGTAAAGATGGTGAATTACATTGCTTGATTTTCAAGGATAAAACAAAACCTAACCAGCTTGATCATGATGTGATGGTTCTTTAAGGATACCAGTGGATTCAGTTTGCTAATATTTAGGATTTTGCAACTATACTTGTAAGAAACACTGGACTGTATTTTTCCTGTCTTTTACAGATTTTGACTCCTTTTTTTCTTCTTTATATCCGTTTGGATTCTATTTGCTTTTCTTTTTCTAGCATCTTGAAAAGGAAGCCTAGAGATTACTATCAGCTATTCTTTTGTAGTATAGGCACTTAAAACAATAAGTTTCCCTCTTAAGCACTGTGCATTGCATCCCATAGTGTTTGATATTTGTATTTTCGTTATCATTCAGCTAAATTAGAAAATTTTCTAATTTTTGTTGTGATTCATTTTATCCATCATTAGATAAAAATATGTTGCTTAATTTCCAAATATTTGAAGATATTCTGTTTATCTGCTATTTAATTTTAGCTTAAGCCCACAGTGTTAAGAACATATACTGATTTCAATATTTTAATATTTATTTCAACTTCTTTGATGGTGTAACCCAGGAGTTGGCAAACACAACCACAGGCCATCAGTGCCCTGACTATGGTCATGGGAGCCTAAATGGCTGGTATTTTTGCAATGGTTGTATGTAGTGACACACATTAATTAAATCAAAGTGCTGAAGTATGTTGTATCTATATCCTTACCTATTTTTCAATCCTTACTTTATTAGTTACTAAAAGTTTTGTTCAAAATCTCCAATTATTTCCCCTTTTATTTTTGTCTCCTTTTGTTCTCTCTGCATGTGTGTGTGTGTACACCTGTTGTCAGGTACATAAAAAATTAGGAATATTATTATACTTTTTTGTCTGTTGAACTGACCCATTCATCATAAGTGTCTTTATTTCTTCTGATAGTCCTTGCCTTAAAGAATAGTCATTTTGCCCTATCAGGCTTTTTTTTTGGGGGGGTCAGTCTTTGTATAGTATGAATTGCCATCCTACTAATTTTAACCTTTTTTGTGTTCTTACATCTGAAGTTTACCTTGTATGTAAACAGCATGTAGCTATACTTCACTTAATACAGTCAGCCAACATTTAGTTTTTAAATGGAAAATTCAGGTCTTCATATTTAATGTAAATTAAATCCCCATTTTTCTATTTCTTTTCTAGTTGTCCCACTCATTCTCTGCTGCTCTATTCTTCCCTCTCATTTTCTTTAGGATTAATCAAGTATTACTTTGCTATTCCACTAGAGCTTTTTAATTTGACCTTCTTTCATTGTCCTGTTGGTGGTTACCCAAGAGAGTAGAATATACAAACCTGATTTAGTAGTCTACTTTAAATGAGTACTTTTACTACCTCCAAAAAAATGTACAAACCATACAACAATTTAACTGTATTTACCCATTCTGGCTTTGTACTATTGCCATATCTTTCACTTTTATGTATGTTACAAACACTACAAGACATTATTATTGTTACTTGAAATAGTCAATATTGTCTTATGTTGTTACAGCTTCTAGCACTCTTTACTCTGTCCATTAGTTCCATGCTTCCATATGGATAATTTTCCTTTAGCCTGAAGACTTCCCCTCAGTATATCATGGAATGCAATCCTGATGGCAATAAAATCATTTAGCTTGATTTATTTCTTTGGTTTAAAGCAACTTGATTTTGTCTTCATTTGTGAAAAATATTTTCAGCTGGGTAAAGAATTCTAGCTAGGTTTTTTTTTTTTCTTTCAGCACTTTAAATACATTATTCCATTATCTTCTAGCTTTAATAATTTTGTTTAAAAGCCATCAGTCTTGCTATGATTACTCTGAAGGAAGTATGTCCTGTCTTCTCTAACTGCGTTTAAATTCTCTTCATCTTTGATTTTCAGGAACTTGACTGTACTTGGATGGGTTTTGTGTATATATTTGTGTATGCACTTGTGTCCAACTTGTGTCCACCCTGTTGGGCTTAGTGAACTTTTTGATTCAGTTATTTAAAGT
>CAUYQU010027423.1:0-47590 GCA_963574635.1 Cheracebus regulus | reverse complement strand
TACTTTAAATCAAAAACTAGAAATGATTAAGCTTAGTATGGCCATTTTCACGATATTGATTTTTCCTAACCATGAGCATGGAATGTTTCTCCATCTGTTTGTGTCCTCTCTTATTTCTTTGAGCAGTGGTTTGTAGTTCTCCTTGAAGAGGTCCTTTACATAGTTTGTTAGTTGTATTCCTAGGTATTTTATTCTCTTTGTAGCAATTGTGAATGGCAGTTTGTTCTTGATTTGGCTCTCAATAAGTCTGTTATTGGTGTGAAGGAATGCTTGTGATTTTTGCACATTGATTTTGTATCCTGAGACTTTTCTGAAGTTGCTTATTAGTTTCAGGAGATTTTGGGCTGAGACGATGGGGTCTTCTAAATATACAATCATGTTGTGTACAAATAGAGGCAATTTGACTTTTTCCTTTCCTAATTGGATACCCTTTATTTCTTTTTCTTGCCTGATGGCTCTGGCTAGAACTTCCAGTACTATATTGAATAAGAGTGGTGAGAGAGGGCATCCTTGTCTAGTGCCAGATTTCAAAGGGAATGTTCCCATTCAGTACAATATTGGCTGTGGGTTTATCATAAATACCTTTTATTATTTTGAGATACATTCCGTCAATACCTAGTTTATTGAGAGTTTTAGCATAAAGTGCTGTTTAATTTTGTCAAAGGCCTTCTCTGCATCTATTAAGATAATCATATGGTTTTTGTCTTTGGTTCTGTTTATGTGGCGAATTACGTTTATAGACTTGCCTATGTTGAACCAGCCTTGTATCCCTGGGATGAAGCCTACTTGATCGTGATGGATAAGCTTTTTGATGTACTGTTGCAATTGGTTTGCCAGTATTTTATTGAAGATTTTTGCATCTATGTTCATCATGGATATTGGCCTGACATTTACTTTTCTGGTTGAGTCTCTGCCAGGTTTTGGTATCAGGATGATGATGGTCTCATAAAATGATTTGGGAAGGATTCCCTCTTTTTGGATTGTTTGGAATAGTTTCAGAAGGAATGGTACTAGTTCCTCTTTGTATGTCTGGTAGAATTCAGCTGTGAACCCATCTGGACCTGGGTTTTTTATGGTGGGTAGGCTATTAGTTGCTGCCTCAACTTCAGCTCTTGTTATTGGTCTATTCAGGTTTTCAACTTCTTCCTGGTTTAGGCTTGGGAGGATGTAAGTGTCCAGGAATTTATCCATTTCTTCCAGGTTTACTGGTTTATGTGCGTAGAGTTGTTTATAGTAATCTCTGATGGTGGTTTGTATTTCTGTGGAATCTGTGGTGATATCCCCTTTGTCATTTTTTATTGCATCTGTTTGATTATTCTCTCTTTTCTTTTTTATTAATCTGGCTAGTGGTCTATTTTGTTGATCTTTTCAGAAAACCAGCTCCTGGATTTATTGATTTTTTGAAGGGTTTTTTGTGTCTCTATCTCCTTTAGTTCTGCTCTGATCTTAGTTATTTCCTGTCTTCTGCTAGCTTTTGAGTTTTTTTGATCTTACTCCTCTAGCTCTTTCAATTTTCATGATAGGATGTCGATTTTAGATCTTTCCTTGCTTCTCATGTGGGCATTTATTGCTATATATTTTCCTCTAGACACTGCTTTAAATGAGTTCCAGAGATTCTGGTATGTTGTGTCTTCGTTCTCATTGGTTTCGAAGAACGTCTTTATTTCTGCCTTCATTAGATTCAACGCTATCCTCATCAAGCTACCAATTACCTTCTTCACAGAACTGGAAAAAAACCACTTTAAACTTCATATGGAACCAAAAGAGAGCCCGCATAGCCAAGTCAATTCTAAGCAAAAAGAGCAAAGCTGGAGGCATCACCTACCTGACTTCAAACTATACTACAAGGCTGCAGTAATCAAAACAGCATGGTACTGGTACCAAAACAGAGATATAGACCAATGGAACAGAACAGAAGCCTCGGAAGTAATGCCACACACCTACAACCATCTGATCTTTGACAAACTTGACAAAAAGAAGCAATGGGGAAAGGATTCCCTGTTTAATAAATGGTGTTGGGAAAACTGGTTAGCCATGTGCAGAAAGCAGAAACTGGACCCCTTTCTGACACCTTACACTAAAATTAACTCCAGATGTATTAAAGACTTAAACATAAGACCTAATACCATAAAAACCCTAGAAGAAAACCTAGGCAAAACCATTTAGGACATAGGCATAGGCAAGGACTTCATGACTAAAACACCAAAAACCCTGGCAACAAAAGTCAAAAGAGACAAATGGGACCTAATTAAACTCCAAAGCTTCTGCACAACAAAAGAAACAGTCATTAGAGTGAATCAGCAACCATCAGAATGGGAAAAAATTTTTGCAATCTACCCATCTGGCACAGGGCTAATATCCAGAAACTACAAAGAATTAAAACAGATTTACAAGAGAAAAACAAACAAGCCTATTCAAAAATGAGTGAAGGATATGAACAGACACTTTACAAAAGAAGACATATATGAGGCCAACAAACATATGAAAAAATGCTCATCATCATTGATCATTAGAAAAATGCAAATCAAAACCATATTGAGACACCATCTCGCGCCAGTTAGAATGGTGATCATTAAAAAATCTGGTGACAACAGATGCTGGAGAGGATGAGGAGAAATAGGAACACTTTTACACTGTTGGTGGGAGTGTAAATTAGTTCACGTTGTGGAAGACAGTGTGGCAATTCCTCAAGGACCTGGAAATAGAAATTCCATTTGACCCAGCAATCCCATTACTGGTTATATATCCAAAGGATTATGAAGCATTCTATTATAAGGACACATGAACACGAATGTGCATTGCAGCACTGTTTACCATAGCAAAGACTTGGGACCAACCCAAATGCCTATCAATGATAGACTGGACAGGGAAAATGTGGCACATATACACCATGGAATACTGTACAGCCATAAAGAACAATGAGTTCATGTCCTTTGTAGGGACATGGATAGACATGGATGAACCTGGAAACCATCATTCTCAGCAAACTGACACAAGAACAGAAAATCAAACACTGAATGTTCTCACTCATAGGTGAGTTTTGAACAATGAGAACACATGGACACAGGGAGGGGAGCATCACACACTGGGGTCTGTAGGGGGAACTAGGGGAGGGACAGTGGAGGGTGGGGAGTTGGGGAGGTTGGGGAGGAAGGCAGCAAACCACATTGCCATTTATGTACCTATGCAACAATCTTGAATGTTCTTCATATGTACCCCCAAACCTAAAATACAATAAAATATATATTTTTTAAAAAAAGAAATGATTAAGCTTAATGAGGAAGACGTGTTGAAGCCTAGACAGGCTGAAAACTAGCCTCTTATCGTGAACAATTAGCTAAGTGTGAATGCAAAGGAAAAGTTCTCCAAAGAAATGAAAAATTCTACTCCAGTGAACACTAATGATAGGAAAGCAAAACAGCCTTATTGCTAACATGGAGAAGGTTTGAGTGGTTTGGATTCCCTTAAGGCACAACATTCCCTTAAGTCAAAGCCTAACCGAGAGCAAGGCTTTAACCTTCTTCAATTCTATGAGGGCAGAGAGAGGTTAGAAAGCTGCAGAAGAAAAGTTTGAAGCTAGTAGAGATTGGTTCATGAGGCTTAAGGAAAGAAGCCATCTCCACAATGTAAAAATGCAAGATAAAGCAGCTAGTGCTAACACAGTAGCTACACCAAGTTATCAGAAAATCCAGCTAAGATCATCGATGAAGGAGGCTAAACAGCAGAATTTTTTTGTTTTTTTTGGAGACAAACTCTCACTCTGTTGCTCAGGCTTGAGTGCAATGGCATGATCTTGGCTCACTGCAACCCCCTGAGACAATTCTCTTGCCTGAGCCTCCCAAGCATCTGGGATTACAGGCATGCACCACCATGCCCGGCTGATTTTTTTTTTAATTTTATTTTCAGTAGAGATGGGGTTTCACCATGTTAGCCTGGCTGGTCTCCAACTTCTGATCTCAAGTGATTTATCCTCCTCAGCCTCCCAGAGTGCTGGCATTACAGGCATGAGCCACCACACCTCGCCTAGCAGATTTTTAACGTAGATAAAACAGCCTTCCACTGGAAGAGGATATCATCTAGAACTTCCATAGCTAGAAAGGAGAAGTCAGTGCCTGCCTTCAAAGCTTCGAAGGACATGCTGACTTTCTTGTTAGGGGCTAATGCAGCTGGTGACTAGAAGTTGAAGCTCATTTACCATTCCAAAAATCCTAGGGCCCTTGAGAATTATGCTAAATATACTCTGCCTATGCTCTGTAAATGAATCAACAAAGCCCAGATGGGAGCACATCTGTTTACAGCATGGTTTGCTGAATATTTTAAGCCTTCTATTGAGAACTGCTGCTCAGAAATAAAGATTCTTTTCACAATATTACACTCATTGACAATGCACCTGGTCAACCAAGAGCTCTGATGGAGATTTGTCAAGAGATTAATGTTGATTTCATTCCTGCGAACACAATGTCCATTCTGCAGCTCATAGATCAAAGAATAGTTTTGAATTTCAAGTCTTATTATTTAAGATATACATTTCACAAGACTATAGTTGCCATAGATAGCGATTCTACTGATGGATATGGGCAATGTAAATTGAAAACCTTCTGGAAAGGATTCACTATTCTAGATAGCATTAAGAACATTTATGATTCAGGGGAAGAGGTCAAAATAGCAACATTAACAGAAATTTGGTAGAAGTTAATTCCAGCCCTCATGGATGACTTTGAAGGGTTCAAAACTTCAGTGGTAGAAATAGCAAAAGGAACTAGAAGTAGAAGTGGAGCCTCATTATATGACTTAATTGCTACAATCTCATGATAAAACTTGAGCAGGTGAGTACTTGTTTCTTATGAGTGGGCAAAAAAGGAGATTTCTTGAGATGGGGTCTTCTCCTGGTGAAGATGCTGTGAACATTGTTGCGATGAAAGCAAAGGATTGGAAATATACAAGTTTAGGTGATAAAGCAGTGGCAGGGTCTGAGTGGATTGACTCCAATTTTGAGAAAAATTCTACTGTGGGTAAAATGCTACCAAAGAGCATAGCATGCTAGAGAGAAATCTTTCCTGGAAGGAAGAGTCACTAAATGCAGCAAACTTCCAGTGACTGTTGGCATTTTAAGCAATAAAGTTAAAAAAAAAATCTTTAGAGATAGGATCTCATCGTGTCACTCAGGTTGGAGTGCTGCACCCTGATCATAGCTCACCACAGTCTTGAACTCCTGAGCTGAAGCGATTCTCCCCCATCAGCCTCCCAAGTAGCTGTTACTACAGGTGCGTACCATCATACCTGGCTATAACAAAGTATTTTTAAATTAAAATATGTATTTTTTTTAGACATAATGCTATTGCACATTCAATAGACTACAATATAGTGGAAACATATCTTTTGTATGCCTTGGATGACCAATAAAATGGTACGACTCCCTTTGTTGTTGATATTTGCTTTATTGAAGTGGTCTGGAAGTGAGCCTACAGTATCTTCCAGGTATGCCTGTGCCTACCATGTGTCATCAGGGATTCGGAGATTAGTAAGGCATTTCAAGGAAGTTTCAAGGAGCTCAGTAGTGAAAATGTGAATACCTTTGTCTTTCAAAGGACAACTTATTTTTATCTCAGTGAGGAAATGAGAGAAATCATTGGCAGTGTTTTCTTGGCACACATTAAAAGTTCAGGAAATATTAGCTTTTTTTTTTTTTTTGAGATGAAGTCTCACTCTGTTGCCAGGCTGGAGTGCACTGGCTGTGATCTCGATTCACTGCAACCTCTGCCTCCCAGGTTCAAGAAATTCTCCTGCCTCAGCCTCCTGAATAGCTGGGACAATAGGCATGCGCACCACCACGCCCAGCTAATTTTTGTATTTTTAGTTGAGATGGGGTTTCATCATGTTGGCCAGGATGGTCTTGATCTCTTGACCTCATGATCAACCTGCCTTAGCCTCAAAAGTACTGGGATTATAGGCATGAACCACTGTGCCTGGCCAAATTATTAGCTTTTTAAATTATTTTATCTGTTATGTATTGTATGAGGACAAATTCTTTTTGGTGTTTGGATTCCAGCAAGGATCTCAACATTGCCCCTCCGAAATTAAGTCCTATTATGACTAGGAGGGCCTAACACTGGGAGGCACCTTAGAATGGAAAAAGTAAAATGGAATGATATTTTTTATGATCAAACATGTGAAAACATCATTAACATTGGGTGGTTTTGTATAAAACAAAGTGGTATGATTGTTGTTTCCAGCTATATATGTTTTTACATAGTGGACTTGAGACAAGTGCCATATTAGTCACTTATTTTGTCTTGGGATGACTTGATGGAGGGCTAATTTAAGGAGACTTGAAAGAGGTCAGAATTTAGCTTTGTACCAGTGCTGCAGTGACTTCTGAGTGTCTGGTAGCATTCCTGAATTTGTTATAAAAGTCTTAGCATTGCTGTCTCCAAAAGCCACAAGTATAGACATAGTTTGTGTACATACTTTTTGGTTTTTGGTGTTTGTCATATGGGTGGCTAGAGAGACACTGCCTGAATTTGTCTTCTCCATGAATGATTTTGGAAACCAGTTGAGGCTGGGGACTCAAAGGACATAACTCCCAGTGTGATCACAGAGATGCCTTTTAGAACACAGATTCCAAGATGAGGGGGGTCAGACTTCCCCAAATATACATAGTAGAGTGAGAACTGGATGTTCCTATGGGAATCACAACCATGCTTGGGGGAATTCTGACATCCTGGGAATGGAAAAGTTTTCCTTTGTCAGGCACTGTCCAGAATTCCTGGTTAAAGGTCCTTGTAGAAATTTTCATTTATGTGCTTAGAAATCTGCGTTCCTCTGATCTTCTCTCTTCTAGTGCAATAAGCTGCTCTGTAAAAGAATTTTCAGAAACCCAGTCAGAAGTTAATGGCCTTAATGTGGTGGAAAATTGGGTTGAGTATATCCTTGCTTTTGCTGTTTCAACTTCAGTAGAATAAAAGCTCCTGTTTTTGGATCATGATTTCTCTTTAGGAACTTATATGGCAGTGTTTTCCTGCTTTGTCACACCATGGCACATCAGAAAAATGATATTTGTATATAGCCCTTTGAGTGAAGTACTGAGGCTGTTCATAGCAGGAGATGATGATGGTCTCCCCAGCCTCTCTGAAGACTGAAGGGATCTATAACTCTAGCATATTCATTCATAGCTTAGAGGCTGGCAATTTTTGTTTTAGGGGAACTATGTGTAGCTTGCAATTATGATTGTGAATATGTACTTTGTGCCATATCCTGTTCTATGCACTCTATGTGTATTACTTAATGTTAACAACAACCTCACAAGATAGATATTATTGCTATTCTAATTATATACATGAAAGAAACTGAGGCATGTGAACACTAAGTAATTGGCCAAAGGTCATACAATTGACAGAACCTAAATATGGACCAAAGCAGTCTGGTCCCAAGACTATATTCTTAACTCTTACGTTATATTGCCTGAAGAAAGCAGCCACAAGGAGAAAGTCTAACTAAGCCAATAACTTATGTAATATTGAAGCCAAGCCTCATGGGTCTTTAATGATTTGAGATGTTGGGCAACAGAAAAAGTTTACCAAAGGCAGGCATTGGACCAAGGCTTGGGTTGAAATTAGAAAAAAAATTCTTTAAAAATGTCTTCTTATAGAATGATTTATTATCAAATTTACATGCATGTAACATAGCACCAAGGTGACAACAAAGTTTGGACAGAATTACTTCAAATGTATGCAGTAAAGTGGAAGAAAAGAACAATAAGAACTCTAATCTCCTCAAGAGATAAAAGGATGGGCTTTGTGATGGAAAACATAAATAATGCACAAAGTCATTTCTGAATTTAGGGGTAGGGATATGAAAATTGTGCTCTTTGATTTTTGAGCATAAAACCATTAACTTTCAAAAAGAATTGGAAATTTGGCAGAGGAACTCTTTTATACAATGATTTTTATCTCAAGATAGAAAGGGGGTCCTCAGATCAGCAGAAGCTCCAGACCCAGAGAGGGACAGGGAAAGCGGGATCCTTGACCACAGAGAGATAGTTCTGTTCCTGATCTGGCAGAGAGAGGCTGCTTGAGTTCCTCTTGACCCTCCAAAAGAGGGCTGAAAACAGTGTGTGTCAGGAATCCTCAGTGGGGCCGGCGGAGGGGGGTGAGGGGGGCAGGGCTGGGATTAATGACTCCTTTTTTTGTATCATTCTCAATGACAAAGAAATAATCAGTCTGGAAACCTAAGTCTTTCCCTCTCAGCTCTTCAGTCCTGCAACCATCCTAGCTTGGAGACCTTATTGATCCATGCAGATAACAATAAGGAAATGAGAAGCAGGATGGGTTATAGTTGATAAGAGATAATATCAGTAGTTGATAACTCAAAGTGAGTTAATTAGAGTCTAAATTGCTTTAGTCTTAAATTAGGCCTGAGGTTTTTGCAGAAAAAATTTCCCTTGAGGGTCATCAGATGGTTGTGACAGAGATGAAGCTAACCTACCTTCTTTCTCCTGGGCACACAACTAGACAAAAGCTCTTCTGCAGTTAAGGGTGGTCTTATGACTGCACTGGCTGTTGGGATGTGCGAGGGAGTGGGGTCTGCCCCTGCCAGGACAGGCCCATAAACACTGCCTTCCCAATCCTTCTTGCTCGTTGCTTGCTCTCTTTCCTGGTCTTCTGGTCAAACAAGATCTGATAGTGAACTTTAAGACCCTAGGGAATGACAGTCACAAGAAGAAAGGTACTGGGTCATTGGATTACCCAAGGAAGAAGTCCACTGCACTGATCAGAATACCAAGCTGGACTTTGTATGTGCAAGACATGAATTTCTATTACATTAAATCACTGAGATTTCAGAGTTTTCCTGTTACAGTTGCTGGCATGGTCTAAGTAATTCAGTGACAATAACTATATTAGTCCCTTCTCATGCTGCTAATACAGGCATACCTGAGGCTGAGTAATTTATAAAGGAAAAAGGTTTAATGGACTCAGTTCCATTTGGCTGGTGGGGGTCCTCACAATCATGGCAGAAGGTGAAGGAGGAACAAAGGCACATCTTACATGGCAGCAGGCAAGAGCATGCATTCAGGGGAACTGCCATTTATGAAACCATCAGATCTTGTGAGATTTATTCACTACCATGAAAACAGCATGAGAAAAGCCCCCATGATTCAATAACTTCCCACTGGGTCCCTCCCAGGACATGTGGGGATTATGGGAGCTACAATTCAAGATGAGATTTGGATGGGGACACAGGCAAATCATCAATAACCAAATAATTGGCACATATATAGTGTTTCTATGTGTCAAATGCACTTTATATATATTAACTCAATTTATTCAAGTAAAAGAAACATGAGGTAGGTACTCTCATCATCCCTACTTAAAGATGAAGCACTGTGACTGTTAACTTGTTCAAGGTCATACAACCTGAGGTAGTACAGACAGTATTTGAACCTGCACAATCTAGCTCCAGAGATTACTCTACTGTATTTTAGAATCAGAAGAGTTCCTCCTGTTGTAAGTTGCCTGGAGAAGACAAAATGTGATCCCTTAATCAGGAGAACATGGTAAGATTTTGGCCTGTAAATGAGTTTCATGATGGCTGTGGGTCTTTCAGCCATGAACACCGGAAAAGAGAGTGGAGGACCTGGCTCAGGGAAGTGGAGAATAGGGTCATAGTATGATTTAAAGGCAAAATAAATTAAGGTCTGAGCTTCTGGAGCCTTGAAAGAAGTGGAGGAAGAGGACAGGTGGGCTGAGTGAGTAGTGCCCAGTATCCCAGATGAACCTTGCTAGAAATGGATGAGGAGAAGGCTCTTGCACTTAAAAGGTACTCCTCAGAGAGCCTCCCTGTGCAGAGGAGAGCCAGGTATAGAAAGAAGAGATTAGGCAGGGGCTGGAACAATCATTTATCCAGCTGTTCTATGTCCATATTGATTTCTGACATTAAAATATGCTGCAAGTACATCAGTACTGGTATGAAGTGGCCTGAGACCTCAGGTTACCTAAGGATCATTTCTTAAAAACCCAAAGGGAAAAGAAAGTTTGTCCTTTTCCTTTACTTTTTTGAAACTGTCAAGCAAAGAGTGACACCAAGAAGCCTGTCAGTACTGGCCCGTTTTTCTAAGTGAACAGTGTACAGCTGTTGCTGCTAATAATACTTTGGAGGAACTTCCTAAGGTAACAATCATGATTTGAAGTTCTACTTTTCATGCTATTCCCTCAGAACCAGCTTACTGTGGACACGAAGGAACTCACAGAAATTTTGATGAGGGATATCTGGAAGTTACTAAGTGGATTGTTGGAAAGGCTTATTTCTTTCCACTAACATTTAAAATAACCTTTCATTTTTCTAGTGATTTAGACATAGGTTCTGTAAGGCTAAAGATATAAAATTTAACTTTCTTTCTTTTGATGTATAAGCTCTAGAATAACCTTACTTTGTTAATTCAGTCAGCTTTTATTGAGAATTTGTTAGCAAGGTGTCAACAGCTCAGTGGAACTTATGGAGTTGCTGTTGGTCAAGGGGAGTGGGGGGCGGTGGTGGCTACAAAGATTACACATGATTTCTTATGAAACTGCTAATTTGGTGAGGAAGATATGTATACAACTCATAAAATGAATGACTAACAAGAAATTGAGGATAGGGAATATGCTGAGTGTGAGTTAAATGTTAAAGTACACACTCTTTGGTTGTTCAAAACTGGTATTTATTTATTTCTTGGGCTCCTCTTCACTATAGTTATATATTCTTTGACCAACATCTCCCCATTGTCTCCTCCCCTCTGGTAGACACCATTCTACTCTTTACTTCTATGAGATCAACTTCTTTCAATTCCACATATGAGTGAAATCATGTGGTATTGTCTTTCTGTGCTTGACTTATTTCACCTGATGTTCTCCAGGTTCATCTATGTTGCTGCAAATGACAAGATTTTGTTCTTTCTAAATGTCCAAAACAGACACGTATTTAGAAACACAAAGTAGCTAAGTGATTGCCTTGAACCGTGGAGTGGTGGGGAGAGGGCAGGTAGGGTGGGGAGAGGACTGGGGAATGAATACCAAGGGTAATGAGTTTGTTTTTGAGTGCCTAAAATGTTTTAAAATTGATTTTGGTGATTGATGCGCAACTCTGTGAACAAAAACCAATGGGGTTTTTGGTTTACATAGGTGACTTGTTTGATATGTGAATTATATCTCAAAAAGCTGTTTATTTAAAAAATAATAAAAACAAAAGCAAGCAAACAAAAACTGGTATTTAGGTGTGTGTGGGGATGAAGCAGCATGGAGACATTGGCGGCGGGGGGGTAGGTATGAAGAGTCATATTTAAACCTACAGTAGTGATCAATAAGAAATGGGTCTAGTAACCTGGCACCAAGTAAATTGATTTAACTTTGGTACACCATTTCCCCTGGGGAAGTTCCTGTGCAAATGATCGTTATCAGTTCTTTAAGGAATTTTCACTTCCCTTATACTAAGTGTGTGTGGAGTTCTGTGATTGACAGCAAGCTTATAAGCAGATGCTATGTTTTGGGAAAGAATCCTAGGGAAGATATATACATTTTGACGTTTCAAGGAGGACTCTCTGTGAGTTATAACTGAGCACTCAATGGCTGCTGCATTTGTTTACACATACCTGCACTACCAGTGTCAAATTCATTGTTTATAAAGCTCTTTGGAATAATTTGTATATGAAGGATTCCATATAAAACTGGTGTTTATTCCTTTTTGTGTTATGCTTTTGGAGCCTGACACATAAGGGTACTTTTATATGCAGCATGCTGGAAATTAAGTACTCAACTCTTATTAACACCACCAGAAACTGGACTCCTGGTTTCTATCTGGGGCAGTGGAAAGGGGCTCACAGGTATGCAAGTAAATTGAAACAAAGACAGGGTAGAACTCGGATATTTATTCAGCTGTTGAAAGTTTTATGGGCAACAAGGCTACAAATAATGTGAGTTACTGAGCTTTTGCTGGAGAATTGGAGCTTAAACTACCCCCTTTATTTGTGGATGCTGTGTGTGTGTGTGTGTGTGTTTGTGTGTATAAATAACAAAATGTCTGTTATCAGCATCTTGATACCTGAAAATTTCTATTAATTGGCATAATTATGATTTATTGAGGAAACGATGATATTAATCACTATTATAAGCCCGAGACACTGAAATATCCTGTAGCCTCTTCAGAATCTGTAGAAAGATATTGAGTCTTACTAGGTTTTGATGTTTATTGTTTTGATTTCTTTAAGCAGAGATAATTCCTGTGATATACCTGGTGACTTCCCAAACAAAATGTAGGATTATCCAAAAATATTATACATTTAGGTTGTATTGAATAAAGGAATTCACACTAAAAGGCACATAAACACAGATCTCATGATAACAGCATATAAATAACTCATGTTCTTTAAAGATGTGAAACTAATAAATTATGTTTGTCCTTATATATATGATGTATACAATATATGATATATACATACATACATATGTAAAGATACACAAACACTCAGGTATATGACATTTTTGTGGCTCATTTTTGACACTTAGCAAATCAAGATGCTGTTGAAGCTTGCAAAATTATGGCAGGTCTTTTAAATTTGTAATCTAATTATTAGAAAACCTTTCGGTTATAATGAAAAAATGATAATACAGCAGCCAGGTGGTATCAATGGACTATAGATAGGGACTGAGATGGATTTAAAGTTCTCATCTATCCTGTTCATGGCTTGATCCCCCAAAAACCCTTCTGGGCAGGTTGCACCCACCGTGTTGGATACTGAAGTATGCACACAATGTGAATTTCCCATGTTTCAGTGACTTTAAGGTAATAGACTCTGATTTTCCCATCGTGACCCTTGGAAATGCTATTTAACTTATATAACTTGAAAGTTCACAGACCTCATCAGCATGTGGTTTCGAATGAGGTCACTTATTATTTATGCTATAATCACAATGGTTGTGTGACTTTGGGAAGTCATTTAACCTTTTAAAAACCTGTTAGCTCATCTGTAAAATGAGGATAATAATAGGACCAACATCATTTTGTCTGCAGATTAAAGGAGATGATCCATGTAAAGCCTATAGCAAGATGCCTGGTATATAAGAGCTTAAAAATAAATATTGCTAATAAAGATATTATCCTATTTATTGATTAGTTTATATTGACTATTTTTAAAAGAGGATTTGAGATGATAATCGTTAATGTAAAAATAATCCTCAAAATAAAAATAAATCCTCAAAATAAAATAGAAACCAAAGGTAAAGTAGAGATTATTTGTTAATTTTATTTATTTATTTCCAATGATGTTTCTTCAGAGCAAAATATCTGAAAACAGCAGTCATTAGAAGAGCAAGAGATGTCAATGCAAATACATCTTTAAAAAATGAACCTTAAGAAGTGAACCATTTAATGTATCTTTAAAAAGACACTCAATTTCTACATTTTGAAAATAGATGCAGTTTTACTGGTTGTTTCTTGTCTACAACATGACTGAAATATAGAGTTTTCATTTTCCTATCAGACTGAGTTGCTATCAGATTTTTGTAAATGCTTCGCTCTGTAAGAATGCTTTGTTCTGGAACAGGCAAGTGCTGAGGAAAACTCAGCAAGGCTGCATAGCTTGTTCTTTGAAAACTAGCACTTGATAAGAGTGTTAACTTGAGTTGTAATTCCATTTAGTAAAGGGATCATTGAATAGAATGGATGCAATGATTACACCATAATTACACTGTAGCTATAATTATTTTTCAAAGAAAAGGTACATATAACAAATCAAGGAAATGTTTAACCATAGGCACACAAAGGAAGAAAAATCTATTACTTAGAATGAGCAAAAGGTTAAAGGATTAAAATGTGTGAAAATCAATGGAAATAAAAGCAGTTTGGAAATGTTTACACTGGAATAATTGGAAGAACAGGAAGTCTCATTTATGATTTACTGATCACAGCAAGACTGTCTTGGACAGGATATTTTATAAAGTAAAAATTAAGAAGGCAGAGGGAATAAACATTTGTTGAATGAACAAGATAATGAAAGCTAAATGAACTGAAGTGGTCAAAGACCTTTAAAAAGTATACTGTACTCCCATGAGAAAACAAGGAGACTTAAGAGGTGAAGTTTAGTATAAAGCCCAATTTATATTTTTTTATATATAAGACATTAAGCTAATTGCTTATATCTTCTCTTTCAAAACAAAAATAAAGGGAAGATTAGGCAATACTGACATTTGGAAAATAATTAGCAATGAAGACTTTAGAAAAGGAACTATTTTGTAATGGTACGAATGGGGAAATAGTGATCATTTTCTCTTAAAGAGACAATCTATTGCTATAGCACCATTGGGCATGGAAAGCTTGGTCTTTGGGGCTGGTACATAGCACTTGTGGCAGGGCAGAAAAAGGTGGACTGCCTAATCAGCTGACTGATACATTGATAATTTAATCTGAACAAGTAGGTTGTGATTTTTTAGAATTTTTAATGGTTCATTTTTTAATGACTATGACCATAAATCTCAAATACATTTAAAATTTTTTTAGGTGTGGGTCTCAATACATCTGCAAAGTACATATAACATTTGGGTACTTCCTCATTTAATTATTAGGGTTTTATTTGCAATTAGTTTTATTCCAAAGGAATGAAGAACTTTAAACCAGGATGGGACTCTGTTCTGTAGATGTCAAGGAATTAGTTGTCAGTAGATGACCATTAGCTTCCAGAGTCTCCAGAGTCTTACCCACCTATGAAGTTCCCATTCCTTAAACTGGCATCAGTTTCCCAGATCCCTGGAAGTTGTCCATAGGGAGCCATCTAGTCAATGGTGCAGGTCACTTCTGCAGACCCAGTTAATGTTCATTATGTACCAGCAGTTACCACATTCGATAAAGCCAACAGGATTTGTATCCCTAAAGCAATGACAGAAATGAGTTTACAGATATCTCAACTGCCCTGTGGCCTGTGGCCATTACCCTTTAACTTTCTCAGACAAAGACCACACAGCTAACCTATATCTCGTGAGGTGGAAGGTCTGGCAGCCCCCGAAAGAGGAAAAGCATTCCTGCTGCTTTCGTCTCCTCCATTTACTGAGGCTGGGGAGTCTGTAAAATTAGAGCTTCACTGCGGCTCCTTCTGGTGTGTGGTCGTTTTACAATTTGCCAATTTCTTGCAGTGCTTTGGATTGCTACAATCTTATCATTTTCAAAAACTCATCATTACTTGTTCTCTCAGTGTAGATCATTTGTAGTTATGAGGAAAACCTCCCTCTGCTTTTAATCTCACACTGGGGTAGGTTTTCACGTTTTACTTTTCAAGTGCACTTCCACAAAAGAGAAATAAATAGGCATTCTGATTCTCTTAAAACCAGAATGCTATCATAACTTTTTATCTTTTACCACTCTAAACTCAAGGGTGGATAAAGAGGCATCTTCTTTCTTCCAAAAGAAAGAAATCTTCATACCAAATTACCATTAAATGTAAGTGCTGAATTTGGATTGACCAGGCAAAGAGGCAAAGAAGCTGAAAAAGAACTCCCAGATAGACTTTGTCATCAACAAGGGCTTACACTAAACAGAGTAATATTCCTCAAAGAGTAAAGCTACATCTCCAAAAAGTAACATATACATGTAGACATATATGTGTGTTTGTATATGATACCTATGTGTGTGTATACATATGTGCATATATGTGTCTGTCTATCATCTATCTGTCTATATCTACTGACTATACTTATTAATCTGAAGGTTGACTGAACAGATGAAGATTTTGAAATAAGCTATTACAATTCAGGTAACAACAATAACAGAGTCAAGGTAAAGCAGACATGAGGTACTCTAAATAAAATATTTGGCCCTTTGCTGGAAGTTTTACTCTGGCAAAGCATAGCATCTAATCTGGTGTGTTCTTTAGTTGCCCTGCAAAAATCAGATTCTATTTATGAGGTTACAGCTAGCGAGAAAACTAGGGTGGCTATTTTCTTTCATGGCTGTGACCCCACATATTTGCCCCACTCAAAAATTTGTTTTGGAGAAGTCTAGAGATATCATAGCACACAGAGGAAAAAATTGTATGTGTATATTAGGGTGGTATAGTGGGTCCCCAAGGGTGGGATTAGAAAGAGTTATTGTAGTCTGTTATTTTGATTAATAAAGAAGAATAGTCAAGAATGTGAAAATTAATGAAACTGTAGGAAAAATTACTTTTCATCCTAGAGTTTTAATGTGACAAAGAGCTAGAAAACTGAACATTGTTGGATAAAATTTGGAGTTTGTGAAAGTAGATTTTTTAAAACTCAGAGAAAATATAGGTATGAGTAGCTGACCAAAGACTGTAAAAAGGTAGCAACTTATGTAAGATAAGAGGTTCTATTAAGGAAAGTCTGATGATTTCAAATGATTGAAGGGTAGGGATCTTATATCTAACAAGATGGATGTAGTTGTCCAGATCCCCTCAAATGAGCTCTGGGTATGCACTAAACATGGAGAGAAGGACATGCCACCAATAATACAGTGTCATGGCCTTACACAGTAGAACAGGAACTTGTGAAAAACACAAAAACAATACAGTGTATTTGAAAAAATAAATGTTATCTTTTTACAAATATTTGACAGAAGGATAAATAAAAGCAAAATTCTTTTAAAACTCTTAATACTTTAATAATCAAAAATTTAAAACTTAATTCTTTTAAAACTTTTTAATTGCTTTAAGCAGTTATGATATTATAATAATTGGGAGAAAATAGAACCATTTACCTTCTACTTTGCATCTCCATGTGGAGAATAATTTTTGAAGTGGAGATGGTATAACCAATATTGTGATGGAATTGAAGGTAGTGAAAAGCCAATCCCTCAGGTTGAGATGAGCAGCCTAGAGGTTGTTGTAATAACTTGCAGATCCAGTTTGACTCAGTGCCTATATATTTTGACTATGCCCTGGGTACTCTGCTAAGCACAGAGAGATATTTAAAGAGAATGAGACAATCCAAATGCTTCTGCCACATGCCTGGTACCCACATGTTTGAGGTGTTGGTGGGAGATGGGAACTGGAATTGGGAAATAGCAGCTGTTTGCCCTTGTGGATAATTGGTAATCTGTTGTTTATAAATCAGGGGCTGGCTGCCTTTGCCTATAAAACTCCTCTTTCTGGTAATAAATCATTTCCATTCTTGTATCTGCATTGCTTAGTAAATTCAGTAGCTTTAAAAATTCCTCTCAAAGGCAGAATTTTATATTTTTGTTAACAACACCATTGTGTTCAGATGTATTATGTTATAGACATGATTTTGAAGACTCCAATTTTTCCCCTATTTTTACTTCTATTTGAACAGAAAAATCTAAACTGTAATCTTCAAGAATCCAAGTTAAATGACCCAGAATCATAGGTTGGTTATTCTGATTGGCCATTGAATTGTTTTCTTCATTCTAGGTAAAGATTACCCAAGAAGCAAACGAAACTCAGGAATTAATGACATCCTTCAATGCTTCAATTCAATAGTTAACCAGCTAGGAAGAGCTCCATGTCCAGTTAAACTAAGAAGGTGTCACTTGAGTGTACAAAACAATGAATAAAACAATGCAGAAAAGCAGAGGCCATTGAACTTTATATCTCTGCTCAGCTGCAGCATTACTCAGAATTTATGAGTATGCCTGCCTTTGCACCTTCAAAACATTTTCCCAAGTATTTTAGGATTCTCACGTAAATATTGCTGTTGTAAGTATCATCAACATTTAGTAGCTGTTTTTCAAGAATAGCCAAGTGACATTATTATGGTCTGTCATCAAACCAGGGGAGGTGTGGAGGAGGCCAAAGTTGATCATTGCAAATTAAAATGATGTTTATACAGATATGCACAGAAGAGTTTATGCCAAAAAAGGTGTATATTTTTCAACATATTAGCACTATATCAGAGTCTTCTGTTTGCTTGTGGTACAGTGCTCTTCATACATTCCATCCAATTATCCATAATGAGAGACAGGAGTGAACTATATTTACCACATAGATAATTTTTTTTGAAGTCTTGTATTTATTTTTAAAACTTGTGGGCTGGGTGTGGTGGCTCATGCCTGTAATCCCAGCGGTTTGCAAGGCCGAGGCGGGTGGATCATCTGAGGTTGGAAATTCAACACCAGCATGACCAACATGGAGAAACCCCATCTCTACTAAAAATACAAAGTTAGCCAGGCATCATGGAGCATGCCTGTAATCCCAGCTACTCGGGAGGCTGAGGCAGATAATCTCTTGAACCGGGGAGGCAGAGGTTGCAGTGAGCTGAGATTGCGCCATTGCACTATAGCCAGGGCAAAAAGCGTCAAAATCATTCTAAAAAAAAAAAAAAAAAAAAAAAAAAACTTGTGTGGATTTTATATTCAATTAAAAATGATTATAGAATAAACTAACATTTTGTTCTTGTTCATTTCTCAGCTGTCTTAAGAGATTATCAGCTGTTCTCATACTTAAGTGTACATAAGGATCAACTGGAGTGTTTGTTAAAAATGTGGTTCCCTGGTCTCTATGTTCATCCCTTTGCTCTAGATCCTAATTTGATGAGTATGAGATAGGACTTGGAAATAAATAATCCAGGTGAGTGTTTCTGTTTAGGTGACCCAAGTACCATGCCATGAGATATGTGGCTCTAAGAAGCAGCCTTGGAATGTCCTGTTACTCACTTTGAGAAGTACCTTTTAAAAGGCACTAAGAGTATTCACCGTAAAGATGAATAATCCATTCTTCAGGTTTCTTGATTATTCCTGCCGTTCAGCCAGTGTGGACTCAACTCTATTACAAGTGTGTACTCAACTCTCTTACAAGTCTTGAGTTATCTATCTTTAGCGTTTTTACTAGAGGCATTCTTTTAGCCAGTCCCTATATTTGATCAACTCATCTTCAAATTGTATTGGTCCTTCCAGGCTCTCAAATGCTGTCTTACCCACAGAGTCTGTCCTTTCAATCTCATTCAGCTCACCATGACTTTTCTCCTAAGCTCTCTCTTGATCCATGTCTTGTTTTTATACATGAGTTATCTCTCCTAATTGAGCCTATGTTCCACAAGAGGAGTCCATGTCAGATAAGTCTCTGAGCCTCTAGCAGTACTTACCATGTTCCTTGGAATGCAATAGCTGCTCAATAAGTATTAATGGAAAGGATGACTCTATGAGAAAAGGCTACTATCTAGAGTTGAGAAGGACACAAAACCAGAAAAAAACAATAGCTGTTACTTAATTCTTTTAATGTGGTGATTAATAGGACCATATTCCTTAACTGGCAAGAAAATCCAAAAATGGTTATGGCAGTGATGCAATGAAAAATGAGTGTTTGGATCCATAGATTGTACAATACAAAGAGTATACCCTAATGTGAAGTATTGAATTTAATTAATGATTATTTGTCAATATTAAAATGAATGTAATGCAAAATGTTAATAATAGGAAAAACTAAAAGGGAGAAGTTTGAAGGGTTATGTGAGAACTCTGTACTTTCTACTCACATTTTTCTGCCATCTCTTAAATTCTATTAATTAAAAATTTAAAAAATGAGTATTTGGTAATAAAAGGAAAAGGGGAAATGAGTAAACTGAAATGATAAGAAATTAATATTATCAATAAAATTCACCGCAGGCGTGTGAAAGAGTAGGAAAGCAGGGCTTGGATTGCTATCATTGGGAATACTCTTTCATGATTGTTTATACACAACACTTCTAAAGAATTCTTTGAACTCAGCTTTATCATTAGTGAAATAAGGTTTTCCCAGTTAGAAACATATGATAAAACACAACTATCAATAAGCAAGCATGAACCTTATAATAAAAAAATTCCAAGAATTCACCTTGCTACAAATTGGAGTAGAATCATAAATATGTGTGTGTATTTATAAGGGCAGAGGTGAAACAGAGCTGTAGGGAGGATAAATTCTACCAAGGAGTTTAAAGAATACTTTCATTGGAATAAGGAGTCATGCTATAGCATCAGCCATTCATGGTTTGACAATGAGTGATGAGAGAGAGAGGAGAGAGAAAGCAGGCTTCTTAGAGCCAGGCTCACACATATTCAGCAGCTCATTTTAGAGGGAAAAAACAACAGTTTTCAATTTATGAACAGTGTAAGTATCTAAATGATTCAGTGTAGAATATCATATTGCAAACTCCCTAAGAATTATGCAGTCAGCACAACTTGCAAATTTGAATTGATTTGTTTTAACCTTTATCAGTGTTCTCCATTCTTCATTTAGTGTTATAGCAATCCAGGATCTTCCTCTATTTTGTTGCTAAGCCATTTTCATGTACATTAATATATATAAAATTATGTATACTTCATATGCATTTCTCTATAAATAGAAAAGAGAAGTTTGCACCTAGTAAGCGTTTCTCTTTAGCTTTCTTCCTTTATTGATATGGAGAATACCATTTGTAGTTTCACGGGTGTGCTTTGCATCTATGCTTGAGCAAGGTAACGTGGTTGTATGTGCTCTCAGGGCAAAATATCTAGATGTAATTGGCTCAGGGCAAATCTTTTTAGAAACCTGCTCAGCACCATAGTGCAGTGCATGCTTCTCAAACTTTAAAGTGTAAAAAATCCATCTAAAATGCAAATTCTGATTTGGTAGGTCTGGAGAGGAGCCTGAGATCCTGCATTTCTAACAGATTCCCTGCTGATGTGGGACAGAGGAGCCGCCTCTTCCCTGCTGGATGACTGGTGTCTACTCTGATCCTCTTTTTTTCCTTTTTACACTTTTATAGTAAGCTGTGGATATTCCAGAGATAGATAGAAAGTCTGATTTTTTTTTTTCACTGATCCTTTCTGATATTCTAAGGACTTGTCTCCCACCTTCTGTCTATGAGGCAGGTGGGTATAAGGAGTTTGCATGAACATCTCTAAATGCCATACATGCTACAGCCTATAAAGCATGTGAAAGAGATCGTGTGTAGTCAGGTAATAAATACAATAATCAGAGGGAATATGTCTCTCCTTTCTCATAAAGACACATTAAGGACTGCAAAACTGGCATTTGGTTATTTTAAGTGGCAATGAGGTGTTCTTCATGATGATTTTTAAAAAGGCAAAGTGATGATCAACTGGTAATTAAAACAGACATTTTTATGTGTTTAGAGGTGATTTCTCAGTGGTTCATCCCTGAAGAATCTTCTGCCTCCTCAACACACGGTTTCGTGACTAAGCTCTTTACAGACAACATAGAACACCTCATATGTCTGTTTCTTCTGTAAATGCATTTAGCATAAACTGATCAATGAATTCACAAAGATTGTGCACAATTTCAACTTTTTCTGCCGGATGAATGATTCAATTTGCAGAAGCACTTTGCTGAGGAGCTAAAGTCAGGCTAGGCAAGGAGTGAGGAGAGTGAGAATAATGGGAAGGAAAAGACAGCTTCAGTTAGGGGAATTCACTCCAGAGGAGGAAAATGTGTTCTGCTCTCCAACCTTGCAGGTAGCATGTTTGGCTGCCACAGGAGCACATTATTTGTTCTTTTTCTCTGACACTGAACTAAAGAATGCATTGTGGGAAAACCCATCCTGACATATGACACAGTGTAAAGGAAGATCACAGCGTGAGGCAGCATCAAGGGGTTGACATGGCCTTGATGCACTCAGGCACAGCACGGGGTCGCCGGGATGAGTGGCTCTTCCAACGGAAGCCCCGGTGCAATTTGCACAATTCTCCTGAGAGCTCTCAGTGAAGCCCCAAGCCCCTGTAAACTGGGCCAAAGAGGAGAGCAAAGACCCTGCCCCCCGCCTGGAGATACACAAAGGGAGGCATTTCAAAAGAGGCTTAGTTAAAAGGAGAAAAAATTATACACAAATATTAGAGGAAAATTGGAATGGATTTTTAAAAAGAGTCTAACAGAACAGGAGCAAAGGGGATGGGAAGAAAATTGAAAGTGCGGGGAACTGGATAGGAGAGCACATATCAAAGTGATGTGTTAAACTTTTTTTTTCTCTTTCTTTCTTTCTTTTTTTTTTTTTTAAGAGAAAAACCCTTGGGAATGCTACAAGTGAATCTGATCTGTTTTGGTGAAAGAATTTTCTTTCCTCTCACTGTCTCATAACTTTTTAGCAATATCCTATGTCCAAATGGAAGTTTGCATTTTGTAAAAAAGAGAAAACCCAGCAAGCCCAATCAGTGTTTCTTTCTATTATGTCTCTGAGCAAAAACCTTGCCTCTACCCATTCTCCCTTGTTGCTCCTGCTTATCATAATATGCCACATTTTGTTCATCAAATTTACATTTCAAAATTTCCATATTGCTGCCATACATTAAATATTAATCTTTCACCAATCCTTCTGTAGAAGCATTTTAAACTTTGATTTCTCTATCCAATCTGTGGAAAATAAGCTTTAATCATGACCCCTTTCTATAGGATGCTTTCCTTTCCTCATCCTATGAAGAATTTACCTTATACATGTACCAGACAAGTATTTAGAAAAATCTCATAGATTTTTAAAAGCAGACTAAAAAATGTTTATGATTAAGAATAACTGTTGTTTTCCAGAGCCATTGAAAGCTCTTTTGAACAGTTCTGGGTTATGTTACGAACAAGGATTTTACTTAGATTTAATTAGGATTAGGGTAGTAGAAAATTAACCAATTTTTATTTTTAGTCCGTTGAACACCTGGCTGCTTATTCAAGCCAACCCAAACTGACCGTCAGACCAATTGTAAGTGTGAACCCTACTTTTATTGGAGCCTTCCCTCTGCTTGTAACCCTTGAGGTTGCCTTAGTGTTTTTTATAGACTTCATTTCACATTTAATCAAAAAAATAGATCAAAATTATCATTTCAAGTTATATTCCAACATGACTTCTTCATGGTTCTAGTATTTTTCTAATTTATTTCTGTCTCTAAAATCATCTTACTACTTATAACAGCTATTTTTAATATTTTAGGTAGGTTATGTACCTCTTTAAGAATTTGATAAAAGCTAGAAGGAGGAAATGTATGTATGGTTTCTTCATACTATTTCAGGGAGTTCAGGGGGCCCCAAAAGATTACACAGAGATCTTTTAAGGTTCTTGGACTTTAGATCAAGAATTCATGATAGTGATGCAGAAGTTCCTGAATTTTACTGTCCTCTTTCTGGGCTCTATTCCCATGAATCCCAGCTGCAGCCTGTATTGTGTTTAGTATCACATATAAATGGTCCCAAAATAAAATCCGTATTAGTTTCTTAGTTTAGTGGCTATGCAGAATTTTGGATGTCAACTCTTACTGCTTGATGTTGCAGCTGAATTTACCTGGTGCTATATTCCACTGTAGTCCTCCTGATTTCACCCTTCCTGTTAAGCAGTGTGTTTGATTTTGCAAAATACAGGAAGGGCCTCAGCTGATGGGAGAAAAAACACAAGACTAGGAGACAGGTGAGATGGCTCTTCCATGTTGTTCTTGCTACAACATAATTGTGTGATCTTGAATAAGTTGCTTCATCTCTCTGGGCTTCAGTTTCCTAATGATAATATTAGTTACTCAGTCCATGCTATGTGCTGGCTAAGTACTTAATATACATCCTCTCACTTACTCCTTATAATTACCCTAAGAGATATCTTCTGTGGCCTCAAGTAAGATTCAGAGAGGTGAAGTGGGCAGAACCAGGATTCGAACTGAGATGAGTTCGATTGAAGAGTCCAAGCTTAGTTACTTTCTTCCTCTCTGTTCTATACAGCTCACTGTGTAAAATGAAGCAGTAGAACTGTAAGCCAACCTGAATGTTCCACAAGTCTGTAAGAAGTCACTGGGAGCCATATGGATTAGTAAGTATTTTATTGCCCCCCTTTTTTTAGATCTTAGAAACAACTTTATTGAGGAATATTTGACATACAAAAAACTGCCCATATATAAAGTATATCTTTTGGTGAATTTTGACCTGTGTACACACCCGTGAAACCATTGTCACAATCAAGATAATGAATATACCCATCACTTGATAAAGTATTCTTTTGCACCTTCTAGTAGTTCCCTGCACCTCTTCCAAAGCTACTTTCTGTCACTATAGATTAACTTATATTTTCTTGATTTAAAAATAAATAAATCAGTGGTGGTATCTCATAATTTAATTTTCCTTTCCCCAATGAGTAATGATGTTTGGCTTTTCATATTTCATGTCTTCATGTGCTTATTCACCATCCTTGAAGAAATGTTTATTTAAATGTTTTGCCCATTTTTAAATTCAGCTGTTTATCAGATTATGAGAGGTCTATATATTTAGAATATAAGTCATTTATTAGATAAAGGACTTTAAAAGGTTTCTCATAGTCTGTGACTCAGAGTTTTTTTCACGGCAGAAGTTTTTAACTTTGATAAAGTCCAATTTATTGATTTGTTCTTTTATGGATCATGTTATAGTTGTATCTAAGCATTCTTGACTAACTCATGGTCACAAAGATTTTCTTCTAGAAGTTTTCTAGTTTTCATAGATCATTTAGGTTTATGATCCATTTTGAGTGAATTTTGTATATGGTATGAGGTATGGATCAAATTTCTTTTTTTGCATATGAATATCTAATTTTCCCAACAATGTTTGTTGAAGAGTCTATTATTTCTTTACTGAATTGTCTTTGCACCTCTTTCAAAAATTAGTTGTAATTGTATGTGCAGAGATCATTTCTGGATCTTATTTCATTAATTTGTCTACTTTGGTATCAGTATCAAACTGTCTTGATTACTATAGCTATAAAATAACTCTTGAAATGAGGTGGTGTTAGTATGCTAATTTTTCCTTATTCAAAATTATTTTGGGTATTTTTAGGTGTATTAAATTTCCATATGAATTCTTTGATATCTACTTTGATATTTATATACTCACTCATTTTTATTTTAATTAGCGTTAACATAGTATATCATTTTAATTTCTTAACTTTGAACCTATTTGTACATTTATATGAAAAGTATATTTATTATAGGCAGTGTATAGTTGAGGATTGCCTTTTTATCCAATTTGAGAACTAAACAAATATATACATATTTACATTGTGTAAATGGACTAAGCACCTCAATCAAAATTTTAATTTTTGCATATGAAGGTGGATGCTTAGACAATTTACACGTAATGTGGATATTTGTGTTTTCAGATTTAACTCTATCATTTTGCCATTTGTTTTCTATTTGTCCTGTCTGTTCCTTGTTTCTTTTCTCTCCTTTATTTGTCTTCTTTTGGATTAACTGAATCTTTTTATCATTCCTTTTTATCTTTTTTGTTGGCTTATTAGATTAACTATTTTAGTTCTCAATTTAGGGTTCATAGTATACATCTTTAACCTTCAAGCCATATTGTATCACTGCATGTATAGTAATAAACACATTATGATAATTCCATTTTCTCCCTATAGATTTTTGTGCTGTTGCCATATATTTTACACACACACACACACACACACACACACACACACACACACACACACAAAACTGTATACTCCATTGTTATTATTTTGGTTTAAACAATCAGCTATGTTTGAAAGAGATTAAGTAATAAGAGACAAACATGTTTATCCATGGCATTATAATTTCCTCTGTCCTTCATTTCTTTATGTAGATCCCTATTTTCATCTGGTATCATTTCTCTTCTCTTTGAAGGATTTACTTTACATTTTTTTTTTTTTTGTTAATGAGAATTGGTGCTCATCTTTATCTTTGTTCCCCTGTATATAACATGTATTTTTCTCTGGCTGCGTTCAAGGTTTTCTCTTTATCACTATTTTTGAGCAACTTGGTGATAATGTGTATTGGTTATAGATTTCTTGAATGTTTCTTATGCTTGGGGTTCTGTGAGTTTCCTTTATTGTGAGATTATTGTTTTTTATCAAATTTGGAAAAATTTTGACCAGTATTTTAATATTTTTTTATGTCTTCCTTTTTAATTAATTATATGCTTAAAGTTGTTCCACACTTAGCTGTTGCTCTCTTCATTGTTTTGGCTCTCTTTTCTATCTGCATTTCATTTTAGATATGTTTTAAATTACTATTTCATTTTGGATAGTTTTTATTACCATTCCTTCAAGCTCAATGATCTTTTATTCTGAAATGTATAATTTTAGACTTTACCCAATGCATTTTTTATTGAACACATTGTGATTTTTATTCTACAAGTGCGATTTAGGTCTACTCTATTTCTAATGTCTTTGTATGTTAATTCTAACATCTATGTTTGATTTATGGATTTTTCCTTTCATTATGAGTCATATTTTTCTCCTTCCTTGCATGCTGGGTGCTTTTTGATTGGATGGCAGACCTTGTAAATTTTAGCTTATTAAGTGCTAGATATTTTTCTATTTCTGAAAATAGTCTGATGTATATTCTGGGATGCAGTTATATTATGTGGAACAGCTAGATCCTTTGGGGACTTTCTTTTTATTTGTTAGATGGGTCTGGAGCAGTGCTTTGTCTAGGGCCAATTATTCTTCACTACTAAGGCAAGATCTTTTTATGTACTCTACCAAATGCACTGTGAACTGTGAGGTTTTCCAGACTGGATATGGGAACAGGCACTATTCCTGGCTCTGTGTGAGCTCTGGACACTATTAACTCTAATCATATCACATGATTATTTCCTATACAGCATGTAGTTTTCTTGTGTACATTCATGGATAGTTACTCACTGTATTCTCAAGGGAACCCCTCCCCCCGCAAATCTTGGAAGGTCTTTCTCTGTTTTTATTTAGAAGATGTATTTATGCAGGGCAGTGAGACTAGAAAGATGTATATGCTTTCTTAGATGGAGAGGAGACTGCAGAGTATCTAGGCAGGAGAGTTCCCAAAACACATGATGCAGTAGCCAGTAAGAACCCCCTAAAGGAAACCCTCCTGGAGACAGTGAGAAGACTCATGCAGTTCAAACTGAAGTTGCTTGTGGTGTGAAAGAGTGTGGTGATTATGGAAAGGAAGGCTAATGCCTCTTATGAGGGCATTTGATCCAAAGCAACGAAGGCTGGAGCCAAGCATATCTCTTTAACTAATATGTCTCAAGGGTCTAACTATGTAAAAGTGCTGGACAGTAGGTAAACATAGACATCTGAGTTTCTGTCCCAAGGAGCTCATCTTTAGTATAGGCAATACAGTTGGAGCAAAGCACAGATTTAAGAGTTTTAACTTTATTCCTTAGAGAATAGGGATCCACTGACTACTTTTGCAAAGAGGCCTGATGAAATGCAGGTCATGGTTTAGGAAGAATTTGGCAGTTGCGTGTTATGTGTACAGGACAGGAAAGAGCCTAGAGAAATCAGCAAGGAGAACATTTCAGAGTTCAATGTAAAAAACCTGGATGGAAGCAGTGGGGGTGGGCAAGGAAGGGGCAAGTAACAAGAAAAATGAGTGAACTGAATAGGGAAAAGACTTTATATGCAAGGTAAAGATAGGAAGCAATCAAGGATGACTTGAAGGCTTTGAGGAGACTTGATTGATAGAATGCTGGTACCAGGAATAGAAATAGTGATGACAGAGAGGAGCTTGTTTCAGAGTAAAGATGACAAATTTATTTTTAGGTGTTTGAGTCTTGAGGTGACAGTGGTATACCAAAGTAGATATGTACAGCTGTTGGTTGAAAATATGGTACTATAAGCAAAGTTCAGGGCTCAGGATGTGGATTTGAAGGTCACCTAATGAAACTACGGTTTAATTCATTCATTTACCAACTGATTGATATGAACAGTTTATTAGATGCTGAGCTCAGTTCTAGGATGCAAAGACACAGAAGTGCAGTCTCTATCCTTGAGGAGCAGGTAAACAGGTAATGTAATAGAGACTGATGAGGGCTGTGCCTGTGGTAGAATGGCAGCACAATGGGGTGACACCCACCACAGAGTGGGGAGTGCTGGGATAGCTTCCTGGAGGAAGTGTCACCTGAGCTGTGTTTTAGAACAAGTAGGGGTTAATCAAGCAGAGAAACAGGTACAGGGTATTAGAGGCAGAGTGGACAGCGTGTGACAAGTTTCACGCTGTGGACAGAAGCAAGGGAGAGCATGGCATTTTTGGGATCTTGTTGGACAACATGCATGTGTGAGAGAGAGAAAAGATAATGCTGCAGGGGGAGGCAGGAGTTGAGTTATGAATGGCCTTGTAGGGCACGTGGTGACTTTGGGCTGCCATGTAGTACATACACATGGAGATGCCCAAAGTCAATGGACTCCATCCTGTGGATAAGAAGTTTTCTGACCAATTGTAATCAGATTAGAAATTTAGAAAGACTGCTCCGGCAGTGGTGTAATGCAGTGATTGGAAGGGCTACAAGCTGAATTTAGGGGTGCTAGTTATAATACTACTTTAGTTATGAAGGTGAAATGAAGAGGGTCTGAATGAAGGCAGTGTCAAAGGGTGAGGAGAAAAAAGGATAATTAAAAAGATTAAAGAATTTTAAAGGGCAGAATTTTATGACAGATTGAACATAAGAGAGAATTTGGTGTTTATTAGCTTGCAAGTGTTGTTTGAGTCATTCAAAGGAAAGAACTGTTCCAAGGAGCACAGTGATAAAAATAAATGGAGTCAGGCTGGGTACGGTGGCTCACGCCTGTAATCCCAGCACTTTGGGAGGACGAGACTCGCGGATCACGAGGTCAGGAGATCGAGACCATCCTGGCCAACATTGTGAAACCCTGTGTCTACTAAAATAAGAAAAAACGTTAGCTGGGTGTGGTGGCATGCTCCCATAGTCCCAGCCTATTGGGAGGCTGAGGCAGGAAATTGCTTGAACCTGGAAGGCAGAGGTTGCAGTGAGCCAAGATTGCGCCATTGCACTCCAGCCTGGTGACAGAGCGAGACTCCATCTCAAAAATAAATAAATAAATAAAGTCTATTTAAGTGGAAACCTCAGATATCCCGAATTCTAAGATTTCTGTGGCTTGATGGGTTTCTGAGGAAGGTGATGTGAAGAAAAATATGAATATGGGGAAATGGAATTAGATAGACATTGGCATTTAAGAGGGCAGGAAGAGGACAGGAATTAGCAGGGGGAATAATAGAAAGAAAAAAAAGAGGGCATAATGTCATAGAGGCTCACCAAGAGTCCCAGTAAATAAAGCCTGATCAGCAGTGCTGTCGAGAAGGATAACTGAATGTATAGCGCCTTCGGGGCATTAGAAGGTCCCAGGTGACTGCAAGCAAAGCTGTTTTAGTAGAATGTGAGATAGCAAGCCTAGTAACCCAGAGTGGGTTTGAGATGTTGAGGAAGTGATTTAGTAGGTGTAGGAGAGACCAGTTTCATGATGCTCATCCTCCAGTGTGCCTAGTCACCTGAGATAAAGCAGAATCTCACATTGTGAATTTAGTTCTGATAGTGAGAAATAGAGAAAATCTGAAATAAAACCACCTCTGAATACTGCAGTAGAACATGAGCATAATGGCATTTTCTGCAATATTAAGCATATATACCAAAAACATTTTAGGGAAAACAATCATAAAAGATAAGAATAAACACCCTCAAGGAACTGAATAGAGTTTAAATATGACCTTGCATCATCAGTCTTATTTTCTGAACTATGATAGTCCATAGTTCTGTTTCTTTTGATACTGCATTTTATCATTTCATTGTCTTATGACAGAAACTTTCTTAAGCTGAAAAATCCCTTCTGTGCTTTTATCATATTAGTTGATTTCCTGACTTGTTGTGAAGGCTGCTCCTTCTGTGTGAAGCAGCAGATCAGAGGCTGGTGAAAGGCAGGTGGGATGGGAGGCCAAAGAGTCAAAGCTGTGTTTCCATATTGTAGCTGGGGATGCTTAGCAGACACCCAGACTATGCCAGCTCAGACACTTGAAGAAGCTCTTTCTGACCACATGTAGGTCAATAACCTTCTTGTTCTGTAATCTTCTTTCATGTAGATTTCCTTTTTCTTAAATTTTACTTTTTTCCTCCTCTTCCAATCTCATACCCTAAGATTTTTAGTGATGTGAATAAGCCGATATAAAAAATTTTGGCTATAGACCGTTTTGCAGTTTATTCCTTTTACATACTTGATCTCATTTGATCCTCAAAAAACGTTCTGCAAAGAAATCACTTTATGTTGCATAATAAGTGGAAAATACACAAACAAATAAGCAAACTACTTTTGGTATTTATCAAGACTGTTTAGTAAGAAATACCCAACCCAAGTGCATTGTCTGAATCAAATGCTGGGGGACTGGCAGTGGAGATAGGAAAGAGCACATGAAAATCTTTATACTACATAATCTTGAGAAATTATTTGGGAGTATCAAGGCTCTGTAGCAAGAGATAAACATAGTATTAATTGTTCTTAAGAAATATTTAAATTATAAAAATATTTGAGTACTTATAAAATTAAAGAAAAAACAAAGCCAATATTTTAAAAGTTAATTTCTCTCACTTTGGTTTTTGGTTTAGAATTTAATGTTTTAATGGTGGTGAAAAGTTGAGATACATAGTCTTTCTCAGTTCTTCTTATAATGAAGACTAAATTTTCAGACAAAAAATAAATCAGGATATGTGCCTGGCAAAAACAGATACCTATGGGGACTGTGGAACAGCTAGTTGAGAGCACATTTAGAACCTGACTAGAAATGAAGGGAATCCATGACTGAGAGACCAAATTTTTCTCCTTGGAGAGAATGAACATATTGGGACCTAGGGTCTTGCTGATATATTGTTAATTAAAAGGAATTCTACCAAAGGGGTAGAGTGGCTTAGAGAATGGTGCTAAATCAGAAAAAATTAGAATCAATACATTATAAGTCACTAGAAATTATTAATCAGCAGGAAACAAGGAAAAACAAAAGTTAAGACTCATTGCTGAATGACATTTTTGTTCCATCATCAATATATATATATTTTTAAAAACCATCAAATCATTAGTTTGTCACTGGTAATTTTAGCCTCTACTCAATTGAGATGACTCTATGTTAAATAAATGGACACATTTTGGGGGATTCCAGTTGTAGTCATAATATGCTAGCAGTTTAAATATAATAGATTCCCAAATTCCAATCCAATATTTACCTCTTTTTTTGATATAGATGACTCTGCCTTTTCTTCCTATAGATGAAAAGAAATACGTGAGTTGTTTTTGACACAAATTAAAAATGTACATCATAATATTTCTGAGATACGTTTTAGTTTCTGGTTTATGTGCTCTTATAATTAACTAGATATCTTCAAAAGAAAGAATTCTAGTTCATGGCTCAAATTAAGAGCAAATAACTATAAACACAGTGCTTGATTCACAAAAATAAACAGCACATATGGGCTTCTGCTGCAGATGTTTTACCCTGGAGCGTGCCCTGATTTCTTTTCAGCTAAATAAGAATAGCACATCACATAGATGTGTAATAACATATGGATGTCAGTTATATTAAAATGCACCCCATGTGCAAGTAAGACAAGAACATTTGCAAGTAGATTTTATTAACCTCTAAACTACGAAGTGTTGGTCATATTATTTTTTTGCTTTACAGAGGGTAAACTGTCGCAAACCTGCTAGCGCTCTTTCTCTCCTGTCACTCAGTCCTCAGGGTGCTTTGTGCCTGTGCACTTGTGCAGAGCACTGTACACATGAATATGATCTCTTCATAGGGAAGTCAAAGAATGGACATTTTATTGAGCATTTGATATGTGCTATGCTCATTTATCTATATTCAGTTACTGTTTATAAATAGTTTAAGAAAACCCCCAAGTCCCAATATTTGTCATTTGTGAATAGACAACTCTGCTTTTTCTTTTTCTTTCTTTTTTCTTTTGAGATGCAGTCTTGCTCTGTCACTAGGCTGGAGTGCAGGGGCTTGATCTCCACTCACTGCGACCTCTGCCTCCCGGGTTCAGGTAATTCTCCTACCTCAGCCTCCCAAGGAGCTGGGTCTAGAGGTGCATACCACCATGCCCAGCTAATTTTTGTATTTTTAGTAGAGACAGGGTTTCACCATGTTGGCCAGGATGGTCTTGAGCTCCTGACCTTGTGATCCACCTGCCTTAGACTCCCAAAGTGTTGGGATCACAGGCGTGAGCCATCACGCCCAGCCTCAATCTATTCTATAAAAGTCATCTAAACATAGTCAGCTGGAGGGTTCACATTTTGATCCTCTGAAAGGGTGGAAATCACCACACGGTGAATGGCTTTCCATCAGTAGGTGTCTTATATGAACTCAGCAGGCACAGCTGTCATTCCATTCCTGATGATAATGCTGTCAACAAGCAATCATATATTCTAAACTGTGGATGTGAGCAAGAGTTGTAAATATTGGATTGAGAAGAACAATCCTGGGATATCATGAACTTTATTGCCTTGTTTTTCTCAAAATCTTTAATTTACTTTTTGATGTTTTAATATACATCATTTTCCAGGACACTGGTTTAGATATTGGCTAGAGAAAAAAAAAAAGGTGTGTGTGTGTGTGTGTGTGTGTGTGTGTGTGTGTGTGTGTGTGTGTGTGTGTATGAGAGAGAGAGAGAGAGAGAGAATATCAGAGGCTAACTTTAACTTCAGTATTCTGTAATGGCTCCCTTTGGACCTTTATGTTCCTTGCCATAGGGGAGTTCCACAGAGCTGTTTTTGCCAGCCGCCAGTGTAGAACTTAATGTACTATGAATCCTTATGGAACTGAAAGAAGACTATAGGGAACAATCATTCTGAGTCCAGGTTGGGTCTGGGAACTAGCTCTGATGAAAGGCAGGTGTATTAGTTAACCGTTGCTAGGTAACAAACTGCTGTAAAACTTAGTGTAGAACAATGATTTATTATTATCTCTCATGGTACTTTGGAAAGAGCTTTGGGTTCAGAGTCTCATGCAGGTCAGATGGAGGCTAGGATTTAGCTTTCTGAAGGCTCTGCACATCCAAGATGGCACTTCCTCTAAGAACACAGGGACAGCTAGGACTGGCTGGCTGGGCACGTCTCTCTTGTCATATAATTCCTCTATCTGGCTAGCTTGTGCTTGTCCTAAGAAGACCATCTCAGAGCAATCAGATATGTGTAGTAGCTGGCTTCCCCTAGAATGAGAATTCTAAGATACCCATGTGGGAGCTGAGAATCTTTTTATGATTTAGTCTCTAAAGTCATGCAACATCACTTCTGCTACTTTGTACTAGTCAAAAGTGAGTCACACAGCTCATCCCAGATTCAAGAGGAGGGGATTTTAATCAAGATATTAATCAAGGAGGCATGGTCCATGGCAGAGCCAACTTTAGATATTAGCAACTACTGCAGAACAAGGATTTTTTTTTTCTTTAAAATTTTAGACTGAACTGTGTTCTTGGCCTTTGCCCAATACCCCCAATGATACTGAAGGGATCTCCAGACTGGAAATAGGGGTTGTGAGTTCATTCTATGGTCACAAACCACAAACTGTCTCTGAAGTATTGATAAAAAAGAATTCAGTGTCAAGGAAATGTTTGATCCTTTGCTAGAATTCATTATTTTCAAATCGGACAAGACAACCATTAGATTGTGAATAATTAGATGGAAGCGATCTGACAGATGCTTACAGAGAAGACTGCACCTGTGAACAGGTGAATAGTGCCTCCATAGACCTTCACCTGGAAAAGTCTCTATTCTTAGAGTCGTTGTGAACACTATTAATGCTATTAATATTAATAAAGCAAAACAGGATAGAGAGAATTGAGGGATATTTCTCTGACCTATGGTCTATTGGTAACATCCATTCACATCTCACCGTAGAGGAGTTTGTTTATGAAATCAGCTTGTTGACAGCTTGTGCCACCCTCAGTAGTCTTGAGTGTGTGGAATGTCAGACAGATGGCTTATACATGGAGCAGTGAGAAATGGGTAAAATCAGAACTTTAAGGGGCTGCCCCAGAGATTGTTTTTCCAAAACTACCTGTCTCTTTTCTTCCTAGACTTCCTTCTCACTTCCCCTCCTCTTCTGAAATTTGAATAATAATCATAAAAAGAGAAACAATAAGTACAACAAAAATAATACACCTAAAGAAAGGGTGACCTCATATATTTACAGTTCCCAGACACCTTAACCCTGGTAAAAATTTATACCAAGATTGTAATTTTAGAAATCAAGCAAACAACCTTGGATGGTCCCAGGAGAGTAGGTAGAATAAAGATCAACTTAATAAATGCATTGCAGGCTGGGCGAGGTGACTCATGCCTGTAATTCCAGCACTTTGGGAGACTGAGGTGGGCAGATCACGAGGTCAGGAGTTTGAGACCAGCCTGACCAACATGGTAAAACCCTGTCTCTACTTTAAAAAAGTACAAAAATTAGCTAGGCATGGTGGTGGTGCATGCCTATAATCACAGCTACTCAGGAAGCAAAGGCAGGAGAATTGCCTGAACCTGGGAGGCAGAGATTGCAGTGAGTTGAGATCATACTACTGCACTCCAGTCACTCTGGACAACAGAGCAAGGCACAGTATCAAGAAAAAAAAATGCATTGCATATCGAGTTTCTTGGGGTCATGGTTTCACAAGAGAAAAATAAGAGAAACAGCAAGAAACAGGGTGGCAGAGAAAATAATAAAGGGATAAGAGAAAGAGGGAGTATCAGGAAGTTGAGAAAAATCTACAAAGAGGATGCTCTTGGGGAGGAAAATACAGTCACTACCAAACATGTTTCTTTGCATTTGGCGGTGAACATAAAAGTACATATAAAGTTTACAATAGTAATTTTTTCTGAGAGAGAGAAGTGGACAGAAGATGAGAGTGTCAGAAGGGGGATCTTGGAATAAATATCATAGTCACAGTGATTTAGGGAGAGGGTTGAGGACAATTTGTTCTCTTATGGTAGCTTGAAAGCAAAAACCTTATGAATTGGGATCATCCTCACTTTTCTCATGCCAATATTTTTGCTGGTAGGATTGCAAAATTGCTGGTAGGCTCCCAACTCAAGAAAAATTTTTCATCGCAAGAGATTAATTTCTAAAAACTCCCTATAAGGCTGGGTGCGATGGCTCACGCCTATAATCCCAACACTTTGGGAGGCCAAGGCAGGCAGATCATAAGGTCAAAAGATCGAGACCATCCTGGCCAACATGGTGAAACCTCATCTCTACTAAAAATATAAATATTAGCTGGGCGTAATGGCACATGCCTCTAGTCCCAGCTACTTGGGAGGCGGAGGCAGGAGAATTAGTTGAACCCGGGAGATGGTGGTTGCAGTGAGATTGCACCACTGCACTCCAGCCTGGCAATAGAGTGAGAATTCATGTCAGAAAACAAAAACAAAAACAAGAAAACCTCCCTATAAATTAAGATATAACCAAGAAAATGAGAAGTTGTGATTCACTGTGTAGCTTCGGAGTCCATTCCTGGCGCTGCCCGTGCCAGTGCTGTGACCTAAGCATGGTATTTGTCCTTGTTTGGCTTCAGTTTCCTTATCTGTAAAATGGGCACAGCAACAGAACATGCCTTACCTGGTTCCTGTGACGATTAAATGGAATATGTGTGCAGAATCTGGGCACATTAATGTACGACCTCAGCATGAAGTAGCTGGTATTATCACTCCATTGTTGTTAGTAATAATAGCACATTTCAACTTTCTTCTATGTTAAGTTCCTCCTCTTCCCTAGAAATGTACTCTCTGACTGTAAAACCAAATGTATTTCTTTGCGTGGTACAGCGATGCTAATGAAACACTTCCAAGAGGCCACAGATGAAAATGTTTTGGCAGGGTTGCAGTGTTTACCCAGATATACTGGTTAAGCTGCAAAAGACTTTTCCATTTTTCTGCCCCTCAAATAGCTTTAATTCTTGACTCCACTGCTCCTGATTTCGGAGTGAAAGGGTTTTCGATGGTCCACTGGGCAGCTGGATTGAGCTGTACTTAAGTTACTTATATGCAGAAATAAACTTGT
Source organism: Cheracebus regulus (assembly GCA_963574635.1). Lineage (NCBI taxonomy): Eukaryota > Metazoa > Chordata > Mammalia > Primates > Pitheciidae > Cheracebus > Cheracebus regulus. The sequence continues at coordinate 11,848 of CAUYQU010027423.1, read as the reverse complement.
CTTCTTTCCTCTCATCCTTCCTGTCCAATGGCACATTCCTACTAATTACATTATTCTCCGTGATTCTCCAGGGTCCTCTGGGTAACAAGTAGAAGCAATGTTACAGGACATATGCTTTTACGCTTTATTGGCCACTGTTATCCACGGTTTGACACTGAAGCTGAACAAACAGTACAGACTCAAATGTGAAAACCCACCGATCGTCAATTGCATGAAGTCTGAATTTCATTGGAGTGTCATCTCCCTGCCCTTTCCCCTGTGCTCATAAAGAAGGAACAGCTCTGAAATGCCTAAGAGATGCTGCTTGATTTAAGCGCTGTGAAATTCTAAGCAAAAGGTAATAGAAAGGAGAAACCAAGCTTATCAAATTTTCTTTAGGAGCATTGGTCTGTTTCACCTGTGGTAATTGGCCGAGTTCAGGCCTGCATTCTGACAAACTACAGGAAGTTGCCAGAAAGAACCACCAATAAATAACCCAGTGCTTCAGAAAACAACCTTTTACGCTCTCTGATACTGATTTAGATGAAGTCTAAGAAGAGTGTAGAAGTACACGGGACGAGTAAGTAAATTGGGGTCACTTTTGGGGAAGTAATAGCTATTGGTTAATTATGAGAAGAATTTTGATTGTGTGAGGTGGTTAATTGGATGTAGGACACTGTATAGAATGAAAGTTGGTTTCTAGTAAAGCAGTTTAATAGAGGAAGAAGCCAATGAGAGAGTTTTACTTTCTCTTTCAGACACAGATAATTTAACCTACTTATTGGAACATTTCGTAAGAAACAAAGGAGAGAAAACAACAACAACAAAAACCCAAACACCGTACAGATGTCCTTTTAATTGAATCAGTGCAGTTAATATTGTGACCAAAATTGCTTAGACTGCAGGGCCCTCTGCTAAAAGGGCACTGCTTAGAACCATCCTCTGGAAAGGTGTCAGGAATGAAACTGTTTATGGCATAAATAGGGAGATGAATCTTAAATAGCTTACTCTGAAAATCTGATATTAAAAATAAGAAAAGTCATCAGAGCATTTCAGGTATATTTGACAGTCATATACCAGCCTGCGTCAGCTTTGCCAAGCCTGCTGTTCACACGCACAGAACAGCCCACTATGGCTCGATGGGTTTTGATGAAATTGAAAATTGGAGACAGAGTTGAGGATAATTCGATTCATAGAAAGGACCAAGAGATCAAAGCCCTTATGTTGTTAGTGGGCACGAGCAACTTGGCTGCTCTTGGGGGTGGAGCAGAGAGTAGGTGTGAGGAAGACAAGAGCAGGATCATGTCATGGCGGTTTTGCTCACCGTGAATCAGGAGCAAGACAGAAATTGGCCCTAGTGCTTGGACCTTGTCTGTAAAAGGGAAAATAATGCTTGTGGATCATCAACTCAGTTTTTTTGTTCTTTTAATTTGGTATGAAGTACAAGGTACACTTCACATCAAAGCAAGAAAGAAATTCCAGAAGTGAGTTTCATTCAATGCTGCAAATATTTATTGAGCACTATTATACCAGACACTGCTTCTGTATCTGGGCATAAGAGGTGACAAGTAATAATCAAGAGCAGACCATCCCTTTCCTTCAGAAGAAAAAAAGCATCCAAGTTTCAGGTAACTAATCCCCAGGTATTCTATATGTGAGGCAGTCTTTGTTGCACTCCTCACTTGAGAAGGTCCACAAATGAAGCTGTTTCTCTGGCTTTGCATTAATTTAAGCATAGCTGAAATGCCCCTTTGACAGTGTTTACTTCACAGTTGTGTCATTTCCAATTCCAGCAAATATTAGGAGAAAGTTATTTCTCTGTATTGCAGAAAGCCACACTGGGAGGAAATGGGGGAACCAGAAAAGCAGCAGGCATGTTAGTAGGAGTGCCAGATTCTCCTGCTGTCCCAGGCTAAATCTTGGCAAAGTCTGGGCTCCACAACCAGGAGCTTTGGTTGTTGCCAGCTGCGGTGACACTATAGTTCCTTTGAGGACTGGGAGAACGTGCCCAGGATAACAAGGATGCACATGTAAATAAGAAGCCTCTGGGGTTTATAGGCTTTTGACAGTTCACCAGTATCCATTTGTTGAATTCCGCATTAGTGAAGCAATAAGGATCGGCTCTGACCTTTTGGTATGAACAAGAAGACCAACTAGGGGCCTGAAAAGTACATAATGACAAACTGGCAATAATATTAACAATAAAACTTTTGACAAATGGATGTTTCTAGGTCTCTCTCTGGCCTGATTCCCATTCCTAGCCTTGGCTCCCTGGGTTAGAAAAGCATGCATCCCAGTTTTCTGTCTCTTGGGAGCCACATGCTATATGAGCTGTTTTCTCTGGGTGGGTTGGCCCATCTCTTTTTCTGGTTCTCTCCACAGCTAGCCTACGGAATTGCTATAAATCCCCCAGGAAGGCACTGGGCCCAGATCTTTGCTTCTGAGCCCTTTTCAATTGAATGGGGATAATAGTCCTGAGTTGGGAAAATGCGTAAACATTTTAGCATATTTAACACTGAGATCCAGAGAGCACGGAAGACAATACTTGCAATTCATGAACTATATCACTAATTTGACACTTCATATGTAATACTTTGTGCTATTACTTACCTATCTGGAACTGAATTTTTTTCTTGATTATAAAAAGAGTACAGGCTTACTGAAAAATCTTAGACTATATACACAAAAATAATGAAGGATGAATTATAGAAATTATACAACAATTTCTATAACAATTTCAATTACACATGATTTTTGTGTATATGCTCTCAGATTTTTCAGTAAGCCTGTATTCTTTTTATAATACAGAGAGGCAAGGAGGTAAGATACTTGAAAAGGGAGAGGGAGGCAAAAAAGTCATATTTGCTGATAGGGTATGAAAGGTGAGGGGAATTACAGAAATTCATTCTTCATATATACATACATATATATACACACATACATACACACATATGTAATGATGAATTAGAAGTCTCTTATAATTTTATTACCTAGAGAAAGCCACCGTTAATGTTTTTGCATTTATTTTTCTAGAGTCAACTTTATGTTGATACATATATATTCATTTGTCAAAAATTTGATTATAGTATGTAAACTGTTTAGTAAACTCCTTTATGTTTTCTATATCAACAAATAAAGATCTTAATTATTTTTTGATGTGGCTTTAAAGTATTTCATAATATAGATGACCATAACTAACTTAAGCTATGCATCATTATTCGGGGTTTTTTTTTTAAATTTTAAAGATTTTTGCTCTTGCATAAACACAGCTCCAGGGGATATTCTTATACATACATCTGATATACGTATATATTTTTCCTTTTGATAAACTCCTAGAAGTGTAAATCCTGGGTCAAAGTGTGTAGGCTTTTTTTTTTTTTTTTTTTTTTAACATAGAAATTCACTCTTGCTCCCCAGGCTGGAGTGCAATAGCACAATCTTGGCTCACAGCAACCTCCATCTCTCAGGTTCAAGTGATTCTCTTGCCTCAGCCTCCCAAGTAGATGGGATTACAGGCATGCACCAGCACGCCAGGCTCATTTTGTATTTTTAGTAGAGATGGGGTTTCACCATGTTGGTCAGGCTAATTTCAAACTCCTGACCTCAGGTGATCTGCCCACCTCAGCCTCCCAAAGTGTTAAGGTTACAGGCATGAGCCACTGTACCCAGCTGTTTGCAAGCCTTTTAAAGGCCTGTAATACATATTATAGTTTCCAGAGAGGTTGTACCAATGTATTCTTCTAGCAGTAGTATATGAATGTCCTTTTATCCAGTTCTCACCACAACTCCTTGAGTGTCCATTTCTCCATTCTGATGAAAACCTAAGGTATTGACAACATTTTGACTTTTACAAATGAATTGTTTTATTTCACTTTTGTTGATTACAAGTGGCATTGAAGGTTTTGTCATGCATTTATTTATTATTTTACTTGTTCCACTCATTTTCAAATGTCTATTAAATGCCTACTGTGTGCCAGGCATGTGCATTGACTGGGGAAGCAGTAGTGAGAAAAAAAGAGTTTCACCTTTGTGGAGTGTAGAGTTTGGGGGGACACTATTAGTTTCCTAGAGCTGCCATAACTAAGTAACACAACTGGGTGGCTTAAAACAACAGGAATTTATTTTCTCAGATCTGAAGGCCAGAAGTCTGCAATCAAGGTGTTGGCAGGGCCATGCTCCCTCCAAAACCCTCAGGGGAGTTTTTCCTTGCCTATTTCTGGTGTCCGTTGCTTTACCAGCCATCTTTTCATGCCTTGGCTTGTAGATGTGCACTCAAATCCTCTGTTTTTACATTGTGTTCTCCCTCTGTCTCACATGAATGTTTTAAAAGAACATTAGTCATATTGTATTAGGGCCCCACCCTACTCCAGTATGACTCTATTTTAACCAATGGTATCTACAATGGCCCTGTTTCCAAGTAAGATCAAATTCTGCTGTACTGGGGTTCAGGAATAATGCAACATACTTTTTTTGATGAACACAACTCAACCCATAACAGACAGCTAGACATTAATTAATTAGTCACATAAATAGAAAAATTATTTTTCTATAAATAGGTTGAGCATGGTGGCTCACGCCTGTAATAGCACTTTGGGAGACCGAGGTGGGTAGATTACCTGAGGTCAGGAGTTTGAGACCAGCCTAACCAATATGATGAAACCCCATCTCTACTAAAAATATAAAAATTAGCTGGGCGTGGTGGCCTGTGCCCGTAGTCCCAGCTACTTAGGAGACTGAGATAGGAGAATTGCTTGAACCTGGAAGGCAGAAGTTGCAGTGAGCCAAGATCATGCCAGTGCACTCCAGCCTGGGCTGGGCGACAGAGATAGGCACCATCCAAAAAGAAAGAAAGAAAGAAAATTACATCTTGGTCATTGTTATAGAGTGATAAGGAGGCTATGAAAGAAAGGGTTGAAGGAAAGGGGAAGGTGTGGGAATGAGCAGCCAGAAGGATCCCAAAGGTGTCTAGAGGGCAGAGAGGGGCAGTTTGGGGACTGAGGACAAGTGTGATCAGAGTACAGAGAGCCAGGACCAGGTGTGTGAGGTGAGACTGCAAGGGTAGGTATGGCCAGACGCGTGAGCATGATCCTGAGAGCAATGGGAACCTACCAAGGTGATTGTTGTCTGTGGTAAGGGAGAGGATGACAGGGCTGGATTTGTGCTTCTAAAATGGTCGCTGTGGCCTCACTGTGAGAAATGCACTGGAGGGGTCTGAGCGTTTCTCAGAGCCAATGGAAGTGGTTTCAAGCTTTGGGTGAAAGATAGTTGTTTGGACAAGAGGGTTGGCTATGGAGAAGAGGCGAGAGAACAGACTTGAGAGGGGAGAGGGAGGCAAAGAAGTCAGTATTTGCTGATAGACAGCATATGAAAGATGAGGGGGAGGTAATTGCAAAAGTAAGTCTACAGTTTTCAGTGCTTGCAGCAAGATGGATGGTAGCCCCCTCCCGGAGAATAAGCAACCTTTGGAAGAGATCCAGCTTATGAATTTCTTTGGGATATATGGGTGAAAATATTAAGTAGGTAATTGGATAGCTGGGTGTGGGGGCTTAGAGAGAGCATGAGATTGAAGATAAACCTCTGAAAGTCTTCTGTATATAGCTGGTTAGTGGTGTGTGGGTGAGGAGGAGATTACCTGGGAAGAGGGTAGAATTAGGAGAACCTTTTCATGTGTGCTTTTGTAAATTTTCTTTTAACTCTTTTGGGAGTTGCCAATTGCCATTTTTGCACACTGCCTGTAGGAATATTGCCATTTTCTTTTTTATTGATTTGTAAGAGCTCTTTATATGTTAACACATGTTTTGATATATATATTGCATTAGTTTTTCAGTGTGTTGCTTGTTTTTTTAACAAGTTGGAATTGTTGCTACTATTTTGGTAATTTGGAAAGTTTTAGACATTTACATCATTTTAGTTATCAATATTTTTCTTTATATACAGTGCAGCATTTAAGAGCTCATATTTTCAAATCATGCTGTGTAGGTTTGAATCTGTCTCTGCCACTTATGACCTGTGTGGTGATGGGCAAGTTATTTAACTTATTTTTGTTTAATTCCCTTTCCTGCAATATAGGAATTATAATTGCACCTATCTCATTATGGGCGTTTAATAACATAATACACATAAAATCTTGAAAATAATGCTAGGCATATGTATATATAAGTCAATAAATATTAACAATTATTTTTGTTGTTATGGAGTAAATATGACAAAGAAAATTGCAATTAAAATACATAAGTTTAAGTTCAAAGAGAATTTTAGAAATAAAATTAACAAAATTTTAATTTTGTCTGGGGAAACAAAAGCTGCACAAAATACCAGGACCAAAAAAGTACAAGGAGAGTAGAAAACATTGAGGTCAGCTTAATACCATCTATAGGCAGTAACAGAAATTAAACCTCTGGTGCTTTGAACATTTTAATCACAGAAGCAAAATGTGGTGTGTACATACTTGAAAGAAAACCAGCTAGGAGAGTCTCTAAGGACGAACTGTCCAGGCTTCATTAAAAAAAAAAAAATCTGAGACAACAGAATATGCCTTTGTTATAATGAAAAGATCATCCATAGAGTGGGCTGTAACAGCCAACTTGGAGCAAGGCAACAGGTAGCACTTGAGGGGCTGCCCAGGCTGGTAGAGCTTGCTGCAAGGGAAATACGCCAAGGTTGAAGTGAAATGGAGTCAAAAGCAAGAATGGAGGTGGGTTTGGTTTGGAATAAATGTGTAAATCAAGCAGGCAGGTTGAGAGTTTCTGTGGTACTGAATACTCATGATTCCTCTTGCCGATTTTCTGCCCAGCTGACATTGTTACATCAGAAACTTGGGGCTGGACAAGGCAGAGGAATTATCCAGATGCATAAGGAGTTGGCTCAGGATTCGGATGACCTAGGTTCTGCTTTGCTGAGATTGTGCTTCTTATCTTTGCTATCACATGAAGGCCTGTGTCTGCCCAGAGTGGGGAACTGGTAGTTTATAATTACTATTATTGTTATTACTAATATATAAATTGTCATTATAAATATTATTAGTAATGGTTTCTGTCTTTGATGGCATGCTTAGAAAGACCTTCATGAATTTGAGATTCAACAATGTGTATCTCTGTTTTCTTTCTGTACTTTTATAGTTGCACTGCTTTACTTTGGAGCATCCATGTTAATAATTTTCACATATATATCTGTCTCTCTAATTTCTTTTCTAAGCTTCTAGAGGTTAGGAAAGGTGTCCTTGTTACCCTGAGACCCTGCACAGAGCCAGTCCTGTTGGACCTTCAGAAAGTGTCTCTTGATAATAAGGGAGATATGACATTAATTATAAAAGGTGATGTTTTCCTTTGTGATTTTGTTTGATGTTTTAATTTTTGAATGGTATTCACTGTGATTGAGGTAGCCAGATTAGGCTCTCTTGGAAAGTGGTCTATAGTTGGTCTATAGTTGGGGAGGGCTCAGGAGGGCTCCTTGAGGACAAGCCTGTGGGATGCTAAACACCCACGATCACTCCAGAAGGTGTGACAGCAGGAGTTCCTAATCATTACCTCCCCTCTTGAGGTGATGACCCATGGCTGTCATTACTTTTTCAGAGAGAACAGCGACTAACAGATGATAAGGAACCATTGCTATCTGCTCCTATCCAGGGTGATTGGCTGTGTTGTATGTGATCTGTGAGGACTCCATTATCTCATTGTCCCCTTCCTGGGTTTGGCTGCCATAGCGAGAGAGAAGACTCAGGTAGAAGGTAAAGGGGCTTTTTGCCCCAAGGCCCTCAGCAGAGCTGGCTCCAGGGGCCACTGTAGTCCTTAGTTGCTCCAAACTCAAGAAAAGTCTTCTGGCTTCAGCCCACATTCAAGAGGGGAAAGGGAATAAAAGAGAATTTAGACTCAGCCCAGGATGGAGTTTCCAGGTCCTCCCTTGTTTCTTTATTTTTCTTTTCACTCCCTGACACAATTTGATTGATTTCTTTGCTTATATGTTTGAAATGTGCTTTTTTTGTATTAGGTTGTGAATGATATGAGAGCAATGGCCCCATCTACTTTGTTCACCACTTTATCCTCAGCAGGAAAAATAGTATTTGGTACATAGTAGGTATTCACTAAAGACATGTTTTAATTCTTCATTGAACATATTCACGTTGAATTTTTTTTTTGACAGCACTAAATATGTTCACTTAGCTAAAACCTTTAAAAAATGCCAGAAATTATCAAAACAGGTAGCGTTGACATGACCATTCACAGCCACACAGCATCTGAATATGTGCACAGAACACACCAGTACTTAGAAATGGCCAAGTTCATAATCTCTGCACACCTCCAAAACATGTTTCCAGGGAAGTGAGTTCACTGTATGGACATAATAATAAATATCTGTAGGTAATTAAGTGAAGTTACAAGCACACAGTTTATGCTAACCTAATCGTGACTCAAATTGAGATCAGCTTTTATTACTCTGAAGGGCCTTTGGTAGCAATGGATGTAACTGTTGTCCAACCAGCGAAGCCTTCAGTCATTCAGAGGCCTATGTCTGCCAGTGGGTTCAGATATTGGTGCCATGTGGAAGGGAGGGCTCCTCACCTTTCTTCTTCCACTGAAAGCTTCTTGATTATTTGTCCTTATAGTTTCCATTAAGTACTGAAGCTCAATTAGAGCTTCTCGCTTCCAGAGGGGAAATGGAAGAGTGGGCAAGGGAGAACACACTGAACTTTGTTTGTGTAAGAGACATTTATGAAGTGCTTCTCAATGCCAGAGACTGCTGGCTCAATGTGGAAGCCCAGGTGAACTGTCGTTTAGCCAGGGAAGAAAGCCATAAGGAGGAGGTTAACACTAGCTTTTATGTCTAAGATGAGAAGGCTGAGATGTCTGCTAGATGGTGGTGAACAGCTTTCTTCATGTTCATTAAGGACTGGCAAAAAAACAAACAATCCCCCCAAACCCAAACTAATGACATTTGGGTTAGAAGTGACTGCAAACTGGACTGATGTAACTGTAGGGAGGCATATTTTCTTAGCTAGAAATTGAGTCACATGGTCTAACACGTAATCTGACAGATGGATGGAATATTTTGGATTATGACTGTCCTAGAAAAATCTTGTACAGATGGCATAGGTATAGTACATAGTCATCGACGTGACTTGAGGAGCATGGAGGAAATGCCATGCCCTTCTTCAAAATATCTTTTCCAGTGTTTCATATTCCACTATTAGAGATTTATTTCTGTGTCCTGTGCAGGCTTGCAGATATTCCAGCCTGCCCTATGCAAATAGAAATATTTCTGGTATATAACATCTTAAATTATTTTCAAGATACAGCTTTTGGGGAGGGGAGTTTAGTTTTGAAAGGAAAGGTGTGAAGAATTGAGAAACTTGTAAGAAAGAAGAGTGATAGGAGGTAAAGAGAAACCTTCTACTATTTTGTCTAGAGTTAGCTTCAACTACAAGAATTGCCAGATGGTGTCACAAATACCCAGGGAAGTTGTGAATCTCTTCCATGGAGATTTGAAAAAAGAAATGGCTGGCCAAGGGGCAACCCTGCCTGGCAAGCGTGAGCCCAGAGCCAGAGCTGTTCAGCTTACAGCTGAACAATGAACATGGTGCATAAAGATGCATTAGGCCCTTTCTATCCTGTGCGTATCCAATTCTGTGAATCATGAAGGGCGATATCATCTCAATTTAGCAAATTCCTGGTTTTAAACTGGCAAGAATTTATGGGGCAAAATTTTGTGTGAGATTATGACAGAATTCCACATTCTTGTTCATGTCCCATACCTGTGATGATTTAATGTAAAAACTATTATTTTTTATGGAAAAAATGATCTTGAAAGATGTCAGATTTAGAAATACTTATGTCATAAATTCAATGGGTGGACAGCAGCTGAACAATCAAAATGTTCCAATCCTGCCCCACTCACACCTTGACCACAGGCAATTCACTCTGGTCAGCATCTCAGCAGATCTTTCTTAACTGAGTTTTGCATCACCCCTGTCTTGACTACATGTTAATCACTATCATAACATAACAAAGCAGAAAGCCAACAAATGGAAGAAGATACAAAGTACATAAATTATGCTGTGTAAGCTCCTTTGCTAGAAAGCAAGTTGCTTGAAGGAAGGGTTCAGGTTTTATTTTTTTGTTTGTTTCTTGTCCCCTCCTCCAACCACAAATGGTTTTAATATGGTAGGTTATTATGTAATTCATGAATTGATGACTCAATTAGGCAGAAGTCCATTTTATTTATTTTTTTAAGAATTTTCATTTTTTATTTTAGTTTTAGGGGGTACATGCACAGGTTTGTAACATGGGTAAATTGCCCATCACTGAGGTTTGATGTACAAATTATTCCATCATTTGGGGAAATTAGCATAGTACTTGATAGGTAGTTTTTCAACAGATGTCCCCCTTCCACCTCAACTAGTCCAGAGTCTATTATTACCTTCTTTGTGTCCATGTGTACTCAATATTTAGCTCCCATTTGTAAGTGAGAACATGCTGTATTTGGTTTTCTGTTCCTATGATAATGGCTTCCAGTTACATCCATGTTGCTGCAAAGAACATGATTTCACAGGAGGCCTTTTTAATCATGAAATTTTTCTAACATCTTTTTATGACTCAATTTAGATTTTAAAAAGATTTATACCTACCCTCACACTTCTACAGCTCATAAAACAAAAAAAAAATCTCAAAGATGGTTCAGAAGAGGTGATATATATATTTGTACTTTAGGTTCTAGGGTGCATGCAGATCATGTAGGATTGTTGCATAGGTAACACATGACAATGTGGTTTGCTGCCTCCATCCCCCTGTCACCTACATCTGGCATTTCTCCCCATGTTATCCCTCCCTGACCTCCCCATCCCCATTCTGTCCCTCCCTTGGCCCCCCACAACAGACCCCAGTGTGTGATGCTCCCCTCCCTGTGTCCATGTGTTCTCATTCTCATTGTTCAACCCGTGCCTAAGAATGAGAACATGCGGTGTTTGATTTTCTGTTCTTGTGTCAGTTTGCTGAGAATGATGGTTTCCAGATTCATCCATGTCCCTACAATGGACATAAACTTATCATTTTTTATGGCTGCATAGTATTCCATGGTGTGTATGTGCCAAATTTTTCTTGTCCAGTCTATCGTCAGTGGGCATTTGGGTTGGTTCCAGGTCTTTGCTATTGCCACAATGAACATACATGTGCATGTGTCTTTATAATAGAACGATTTATAATCCTTTGGGTATATACCCCATAATGGGATTGCTGGGTCAAATGGAATTTCTATTTCTCAGTCCTTGAGGAATCACCACACTGTCTTCCACAATGGTTGAACTAATTTACACTCCCACCAACAGTGTAAAAGTGTTCCTATTTCTCCACATCCTCTCCAGCATCTGTTGTCTCCCAATTTTTTTAATGATCGCCATTCTAACTGGCGTGAGATCATATCTCAATGTGGTTTTGATTTGCATTTCTCTACTGACCAATGATGATGAACATTTTTTTTTCATATGTTTGTTGGCCTCCTAAATATCTTCTTTTGAAAAGTGTCTGGTCATATCCTTTGTCCACGTTTGAATGGGTTTGTTTGTTTTTTTGTTGTAAATCTATTTTAGTTCTTTGTAGATTCTGGATATTAGCCCTTTGTCAGATGGGTAGATTGCAAACATTTTTTCTCATTCTGTTGGTTGCCTGTTCACTCTAGTGATTGTTTCTTTTGCTGTACAGAAGCTCTGGAGTTTAATTAGATCCCATTTGTGTATTTTGGCTTTTGTTGCCAATGCTTTTGGTGTTTTAGTCATGAAGTCCTTACCTATGCCTATGTCCTGAATGGTTTTGCCTAGGTTTTCTTCTAGGGTTTTTATGGTGTTAGGTCTTATGTTTAAGTCTTTAATCCATCTGGAGTT
>CAUYQU010027421.1:0-96365 GCA_963574635.1 Cheracebus regulus | reverse complement strand
CGAACAACCAGCATCAGTTATCCTAAAAACTTATCAAAAAGTAAAGAATATTACAACAATGAAGAATTTACATCAACTAACGGGCAAACAGCTAGTTAGCCTTAAATAACAGTATTAAATTCACATATATCAATATTAAGCCCAAACTTAAAGGGATTAAATGCCCCAATCAAAACATACAGTTAGACAAACTGAATAAAAAGTTAAAACCCATCAGTACACTGTATGCAGACCTTTCTTACAGGCAAGGACACACAAAGACTTAACATAAAGGGATGGAGGTAGATCTACCAACCCAATGGAGAGAAAAGAAAAAAAAAACACGATTTGAACTCAGACCTGGAACAAGCAAATTTAATAAATATTTACAGAACCTACCACCCCATATCCACAAAACATATATTTTTTTTAATATTATATCATACCTATTCTAAAAGTGATCACATAATAGAAAATAAATCACTTTAGTAATTGCATAAGCATTTCATAGATTTAAATGAAATTCTGAGCAATAGAGCAAGATTCTCGTTCTCTCTCCCTCTTTCTCCTTCTTTCTTTTTTCTCTTTTATTCTACTTCTTTCTTTCTCTTAAAAAAAAGACTTCCCCTCTCTCTTTCTCTTTCTTTCTCTCTTTTATTCTTCAAAAAAGAAAAAAAATTCATAAAGTAGTACATTACATATTTTTTGTACATAAAAAAAAAAGAAAAAGAAAAAGAAAAAGAAAAAATACTGTGTTCTGACCAGCACAATGGCTCACATCTGTAATCCCAGCACATTGAGAGGACAAGGTGGGAGGATTGCTTGAGCTCAAGCAAGATAGCAAGACCTTCTCTCAACCCAAAAATTACAAAAGTTTGCCGGGCGTGGTGGATTGCACCTGTAGTCCCAACTACTAGGTAGGCTAAGGTGGAAAGATGGCTTGAGTCCTAGAGGTCGAGGTTGCAGTAAGCCATGATCACACCACTGCACTCCAGTCTTGGGACAGAGCAAAACCCTGTCTCAAAAAAAGGAAAAGAAAGGAAGGGAGGAAGAAAAGAAGGAAGAAAGGAGGGAGGGAGGGAGGGAAGGAAGAAAGGAAGGAAGGAAGGAAGGAAGGAAGGAAGGAAGGAAGGAAGGAAGGAAGGAAGGAAGGAGTGTCTATGAAACCTAGGACTCAAAGAATAGTAATTTTGGAGTTAGCTGTATCTAATGCTAAATACCTGGGTGATTTGGGGCAAGAGATTTTGTTTCTCTGATCCTTTGTTTCTTTCTAGATGTCTTACTTCACAGATATATGTAGAGCAAGTGAATGAAATTAGTGAACTCTAAAGTATTGAACATAGAACACTATTAGAAAAGACCCTCTGAGTATGTAGTTAATAAATATTTCCAGTTACTAACATTATGACAGTAGCTAGAAAGCAGTCATTTTCTTCTTAATGCTTATCTATTAAATAAAATAATCTAAACTCTATTAATAAAAATATTTTCTATGGACTAAAGGCTGTTTAGTACTGGAGTGCATGGATGTTCTATAACATGAATAAATATGATCTTATCATTGAGCATTTATACCACTTTCAATTTTTGCTCTTATTTATAGAGTTACAATGAATATGTTTACATATGAATTTGTGTGTGTGTGTGTGTGTGTGTGTGTGTGTGTGTCTTTTTTATTCGAAACAGAGTTTCACTCTTGTTGCCCAGGCTGGAGTGCAATGGTGCAATCTCCACTCAGAGCAACCTCCACCTCCTTGTTTCAAGTGATTCTCCTGCCTCAGCCTCCTGAGTAGCTGGAATTACAGGCATGTGCCACCACGATCAGCTAATTTTGTACTTTTAGTAGAGACTGTGTTTCTCCATGTTGGTCAGTCTGGTCTCAAACTCCCGACCTCAGGTGACCTATCTGCCTCCGGCTCCCAAAGTGCTGGGATTACAGGCACAAGTCACCACTCCCAGCTGTGTGTGTCCATTTTATTCTTCAAGAAAATTAACAGGTATATTATTACTGTGTGAAAAATATGAACCTTTATAATATTGTATGTATTACCAATTTTCAACTGAAAGTTTATTGGATTTTCCATTTCTACCAGTACTGTATGAAGATACTCTTTCAATGCATCTTCACTGTGCACCATATATTAATTGTGTTACTTTCCCTTAGACATAATATTGACATTCTCTGAGTTTTTCTTGTTTCTCATAAAATGCAGTATGTTCTATTTTCCCCTACACATTTACGAGTATTATATTAAGTAATATAATAATAAGTCAGAATCATCTGTCCTTTCTGATATATGCCCCTTCTCTTGTGGAGATCTGATCATTTTTTTTTTTTTGAGATGGGGTCTCACTTTGTCACCCAGGCTGGAGTGAAATGGAGTTGTCTCAGCTAATTGCAACCTCTGTCTTCCAGGTTCAAGTGATTCTCCCACCTCAGCCACCCAAGTGGCTGGGACTATAGACCCGTGCCACCACACCCGGCTAATTTTTGTATTTTTAGTAGAGACAGGGTTTTACCATGTTGGCCAAGCTGGACTTCAACTCCTGACTTTGTGATCTGCCTGCCTCAGCCTCCCAAAGTGATGGATTACAGGCGTGAGCAACCATGCCTGGCCGATCTGATCTATTTTAACAGTTTTGCACATTATCTTTCTCACTCTGCCGATGACTGCTAAGTTTCTTATTGCTCTGATATCTTGAAATTGTCTCTTGGATATGTCCTCTTGTATGTTTCACAGTCACATGAAACCATAAAGTTCAACCACCTCATCGTTTTCTTTCTCATCTTTGTTATCTATTTTCCAAAAAAACCAGTTAAATTCCCAGTAGGTTATGCAAACCATAGGCCCTCTTTAACTCATCTACTGATTACACCTGATGCATATTCTTCTACTCAATACGTATTTCTGGATTATCTTTTGAAATGTCTCTCACATGTGGAGCTTCTTGTAGAGTGTCTCTTTTGCTAGAGTTGTCCAGGGTTTCATGGACTCATGTGTGGGTGTGGTAGCACTTTCCCAGCTAGCCACCACAACTCAATTCATTTCTATTGATGTATAGCTTGCATTTACATATGCCTTGTCAATTCTGAAAAATGATGTGTATTTATATATTCCACAAATAAAAAGAAAAACTACAATATAAAAGTAAAAACAAATATAAAATCATAAACATTTGGGGTAGTATATAATTTATGTATGTATGTATGTATGTATGTAAGTATTTTATTTCCAGAAAATCTAGGATAAGCAAAACTTTAAACCTGAGAATAGCAGTTAGCTTTGAGTCATCTTCTAGACTCAAAATGCTTCCAGTTCATTCTTCACATAGCTTCAAGACAGAAAAATACCAAAAATGCTATAAGTAATATTTCTTCTAACTATTGCTTTCATTGTGCTGCTCAGGGTGGAGAAAAGATAAAATTGAAAACATCTTCAATGGCTTTTCCTTATCCTACCACAGGAGTCTGAAATACTTTACCTTTTTTTAGATCCCTTCATAATTGAAACTGATACAATATATCTAATTTAACTTCCAACACACATTCACTACCCTAATCTTGCCAGTTCTCCCCTTACCTCATGAGACTGCCATAGAATTTCTTGTTTTGGCGGGGGGCATTATTTTATCATTTACTCTGGAATTCCTCTCACTCCACTTTCTTTTCTAACTCTGTAAATTTCAGGATCTTCCTAGGTTACTTCTAAGCCTTACCAATTATTCAGAAAATGTTCTCATTATTCATGCCTCCATTGATTTCTTTCTTTGATTTATTGATATATACATCATACATTTTTGAGAATCTATCATCTTATGATCTTAGCCTTGGGTATATAATATTAGCAAGATAACCATGGCCTCTGCTGTCTTAGATAACATATTCTATTGAACATATAAATCGTAAATACAATATATTTGGTTGGTGCAAAAGAGATTGCGATTTTTGCCATTGAAAGTAATGGCAGTTACTTTTTGCCATTGCTTTTAATGACAAAAATCACGATTCCTTTTGCACCAACCTAATATTAATTTAAAATATAAAAACATTATATGCCATATTTAGAAATATAAATTAAAATGACGGAGCAGTGTGATGCCTTAAAACATGAACATCTAAACTAGTTTAGGGATCAAATGAATGTTTTGTAAGGCTCTGACTTTTTTATTTTAATAGCAATGGCTTTAAGTTGAGGTTTATTAAAACGTTTGTGTGTCTTATGGTATTCAGACCCAGTCCTCACAAATAACAAGATATTAATACTCATTTATAGATTTTAGACTATAGAAATAAAAATGCATTTATTTCTATTTTAATTTACTTGAAAACTAAACTTACTTTTAAAACTACATTACATATAATAGTGTTACTGGCACTTTGAAAATGGTTAGCTTCTGTGGAGCTAATTTTGTGAAATCTACACGCTTAAAATGATAGTTCCCAGAGGAGTCTATTGTGAAGAGGAAGAATTACATGTTAAAAGGGAAAACACAGCCTGATTTTCTGGAAGGATTTGGGTTCTGTCATTGGAAATGTGCAGCACATATCTCAGTTTAATTTGGATCAATTAAGATACTAGGAGAATAATAAAGGTGATATTTGTAAAGGCAGAGGCCTGAGCTGGTTAATGGGTGATGAGAATGCTTAATAAGCAAGAAAAATAATATCTCTCTTAGTTGAAAACAACTAAGTTTGAAAGGACAGAAGTAGTAGAAAGATAAGAGAGAGGCAAAATGACAGAACTAGGCAAGTTGGCAAGGAGTGTAGAGAGTTTCAGGAGTGAAAATACCAATGAAGTGAAGTAACAAAAATGGTTAATGACTACGACTCTAAAACAAAACAAGATAGAATTGTTTCTAAATGTATAATATTACGTAGTACAGTGCACTCTGCTAATTTAAGAGATGTAGAACTATAATTAAATAGATTTAAAATATTCATGTGCAGCTTTTGTAGAGGTAACCACATTTTATAAATTCATCAAAAAACATTGACACTATTGGAAACACTAATTTAAAAACATTCATGATTAACATTAAGACAGCCAGGTATGGGAAATGGAAAGAAAAGCATTTGTTAATAATAAAACAAATCACAAAGGTGACCAAAACAATTACACTATATATTATTGGAAAGATTAATCAATCCACATGTATTGGCTGAACAGTGTATGTGTCAGAATATGGATTATAGGAGAACTCTGTGCCATGTTGACAAGAAAGTAAAGTTCTTACCTATATAAAGGTCAATTGTAAGTGAATTCTTATGATTTGGGAATTGGGGGTAAGCATTAAAATCTGTGTGTTTAAATCTAGAATATGTAAAGACATACTAAAACTCAATAATTAAAACATAAATAACTCTGTAAAAATTGGCAAAAATCAGAACAGATATTGTCCCAAAGAAGATACACAAATGGCTAAAAAAAACTTGAAAAGTTTCTCAATAACACTAGCCAATAGGGAAACCTTATTGGAAACCCCAGTGAAGTTCTTCACACCCACCGGGATAGCTTTAATGAAAAAGACTAATAATTACGTATGTTGGCAAGGGTGTGGAGAAATTGGAAC
This sequence comes from Cheracebus regulus, assembly GCA_963574635.1. Classification (NCBI taxonomy): domain Eukaryota; kingdom Metazoa; phylum Chordata; class Mammalia; order Primates; family Pitheciidae; genus Cheracebus; species Cheracebus regulus. Next base: position 90,815 of record CAUYQU010027421.1, on the reverse strand, counting down.
TCTCATACCTCATCCCAATTGAGGCAACCATATTGGATGACATTCTGGCATCCTCAGATGATTAAATCATCTGACCCCGAAATTCCACTCCCAGGCATAAATAGAAACAAACAAAATAAATAGAAAATAAATTCAAGCTAAAATTTGCACATGGGTATTCATAGTGGCATTATTTATAATAAGTCAGAAAGTTGAAATAAACCAATGATCTGTCAATGAAAGTTTAAATAAAAATGTAATATCTCTACAATGAAATATTATTTGCCAGTAAAAGAAAATTAAATATTGATACATGGTACAATAAAGATGAACTTAAAATATTATTCTTAGTAAAAAAAAATAGTCACAAAGGATCACATATTATTCTATTTATATAACATATCCAGAAAGGAAAATCTATAGATACAGAAAGTAAATTAGTGGGTTCTCAGGGTTGGGGAATGATGGCTAAGTGGAGTAAAGTTTATTTTTGGGGTAATGAAAATGTTGCCAATTGATTTTGGTAATGGATTTGTAACTTCATGAATGGACTAAAACCACTTTATGGTACAATTTAAATGGATGAATTGCCAATATGTGAATTGTATCTCAAGAAAGTTAAATTGTTTGTATCAATGAATGAAGCACTGAGTTGGCCCTGTGCACATCACCAAATTATATTTCAGTCCTGATACGAAGCTTTTTGATTTGGAATATGCTTTTTTATATAACGTGGCATAAAAAATGGTAATTACCAAATAACCAGCGGTCTTGTCACTCTAAGTAGGAAGGCTAGATTAAATGGCTCTACAGTAGGTGGTTATGTTAATTATAAGCAGAATGATAAATACCAAGTTCAATGCAAGACTTTAGACTGAATGAAGTAGTGTAGGTTTTAAAATAGATCAACTTATTCTTCTGAAGTTCTTCATGAACTAACTAATTGTAATTCAATTTGTTGCGTTTGCCCAGATAGAGATGTCTCAAGATTTCACACTGGAAATTCATACCCTGAGATTTTAGGTATGCCCAAACCATGGACTGTATTCTTGCCATAAAGTGCACAGGAAGTTTGCATGCAGTATTTTTTTTTAAAGTGATAATTCTTATTTTCATAATACTTCTAAAATTTCTGTATTTTAGCTTTTAGTTTCTAAATATTTTATATTAAAAATTTATCCTGCACCCACTGTAATGACCATATCCAAGGCTTTTAGCTTTTTTATTTTCCATGTGTCAAATGAACAAATTGGGATCATGTTAAGCACCTAATAGAATGTACAATTGCTCTTCAATTGTGAATTAGTAAGACAATATGGTAAAGCATATTATTCATAACCTTGAGTCAACTAACATTGTATGATTTCTAAAAAAATAGAATTATGTTCTGCATATGATTTGGACTGTTTTAGGTACTGGAGGACACCAACTCTCCTGACTTTAGGGCTGGTTAATTTTGTTTTGGACAGCTTTCCATGAAAACAAATATTTCTTTATTTTTTCCTTTTCCCTATTGTTTTTGGTTGATTTGAAAGTTCTGGATTCCACATCTGTCCTTCCAAAAGTGTGTCCATACTTTAAATATATATGTTTAACTTTTATTTCTTAAACTATTTCTGAATTAATCAAATTTGGTATCTTTTCTCTTAGAAAATCAACAGATTTTCAGCAATTTTTTAATCTCACTGTTAGCGATTAATATTTGTTAATACTAATTGTAAATTTATACATATGTAATTCTAGATATAACTTATTATTAACATTTAGAGTTAAAATGTATTTTACTTATTTTCACCTTTATTGTATTTTATGTTTTATTTTTCTTTTTACCACAGTAGTTCTTTCCAAATAGGTTTATTAAAGGAAGATTTTGCTTATACATAAGCTAAATGTATTATTTTCAAATGTTTATATTTCACTTTTAATCTTGAGTAATAATTTTTTAGATAAGAATTTTATATAAAGTTTTTATATGTAGCTCTTTGAAGACATTTTCTTATTTCTCTTTGTATTGAATAGTACGGAAACAGGCAAGATACAAATAGTCTCATTTTCATTCCATTGGTCATTTGTCTTTCACTTGTTGAAGCTTTTAGAATTGTGTTAGTCTTAATGTTGTGCAGAATCACTGCAGTGTGTCAATTTATTTACTTTTTTTCCTCTCCTCAATTTCCTGTTCAACACTTGCTGAGTGTTCTCATGAGAAATCTTATTTTCAGTTCTGAAGTATCCTAACTATTGCTCTTTCCTCACCTAATTTTTACTGTTTCATTCTGAAGTTCTTATTAGATGAATATTGTAACAATACCTCATCAGATATCTCTGACTTTATCTGTACATATATCTGTGTTGCATCCTGAGAGAGTTCCTCAGCTTGATCATTTAGTCATATTTATGGTATCCATTTAGCTGATTTGTCTTAGATATTAAAATTACTTGAAAGATTGTACTTAATTTTCAAAAACTCTTTACAGTTTGTTTATTATTTCTTTCTCTTTTGTCTTTTTTTTGTGTCATAATCTGCATTTATTGTTTGGAGAGGTAATTTCTTCCCTTGTCTTTCTGAGTCTGTGTTTGAAAACCCTTTTTAGAGGGTAATATTAATTTTCTTAAATAATTTTAAGTTATTCTATTTGTTGAATGTGTTTTCTTCCCTCTGTCACTGGAGAAGATTGAAGTGTTTGTCATGTTGGACTACACTCTTCTCTTCTGCAAAATAATGCTTACATGCACATTTGAGACTTCAGTGATTTTCTGCCATACAGACAGCCTTAGTGCCCCAGAATTAGAATAAGTTCAGCTTAATACTGAGTTCTCAATCACTCCTGTTTTATTTTAAAGAGAAGTGCTTTGTTTAATTTTTTGATGGAGACTAATTGACTATAGCAGGCTAACACCTTCCACAGTATCTCCACCAAATGGATTTTAAAACTACTTATGCAACTCAAGTGATGAAGGGAAGAGGGCCCTTATAAGACAAAAAAACAAGATGCATCACTTTCTTGGAGATTTTGCGAAATAGCAAGGGCATGAAGAACAACTCTGCCAACAAAGCATTGATATCCGGAGTGTAAAGATTACATTTTGTTTGAATTCTTTATTTTTACGCAGTGTAAAGGCCAACAAAACAAAAGAGTATCTGGCTTGAAAAACATCTACATTCAGATATTAATCATTTTATACTTGCTCCACATTGACCTAAGGGTGCAGTTTGGGATTTGCTGTAGTTTTCTTTCAACTACTTTACTTGCCAAAAGAGATAATATAAACCCTAAAGGTCTCTTGTGGAGTGTTTACCCAGTTTTTTGCCCATCAAAAGGATAAGGAAAAATGTAAACAGCAAAATGTTAGATGATACAGTATAAAATGCTAATGAAGACAAAAGTTGAAATACATGCACTGTTTGAACAACCACAGAATACATTTAGGAAAAAAGTCTGAAAACAGACAACCCTTTAGACTTTACAGCACATTTTAGTGCATGTGGAGTCCTAATTCTCTCTCAAAATGTATACTGTGGGGAGAAAAATCGTTGTGCAAAAAACCGAAAGCTAGTAGACTGTGTTGGGTTTTAACTCTATAACCAGCACTGAATCAAAATTTTATGGACGAAACAATCCTTCTAATATCAATAATCAATGTGAACATGGAATTACACAAAAATTGTCATGTGACTGCCCTTTTGGCATCACATGGGAAAAATTGCAATTTCATATTAAAACATTTCCAAAAAATTAAAATTCATTTTAGCATTAAAGTTCTTAGAGTATCTATTAATATCTATAAATATATAGGTAGTTAAATGCAAAGAAGACATAAAGAGGCAAAGCACTGGAAGCTTGGCAAGACTACAGCGTGGAGACATGAATTAATATAAAAACACTTACAGCATCTTTTGGGAAGGTTGAATAAACAGGGACCTGGATGCTACCAGTAAGGACAACTTCTCCATGGCACCTGAAATTATTAAACCTTACCTGTCATTTTTCTTTAATGTCAGAGAGATATGAAACCATATTAACTAAAACAGGAGTGAGTTTTAAAATAAGCTGGACATCTGTGTACCACCATCCAATTTAAAAGAGAGAAGACTATCTTCAAATCACTTTGTATATATATCCCAATCTCTTTCCTCTTCAGGATTAACTGTTAACTAAATTTTAGGTTTATCGTTTTTACCTTCTATTTTAAGAGTTTTACTACATTGGTTTGTATCATCAAAAACTTTAACATTTAAAACATATCAAAGAATTCTCTGATGTTCATCCATGTGGCTGAATGCAATATTTATCAATTTTTCAGATGTGGAGAGTTCTTTTGAATAACTATATTACTCTTCATTTATCCATTTCATTATTTATGGTTATTTAAGATTGTTTCCATCTAAACCATGAGTTTGGATGATTTTATAGGTCTTTGGATGTGTACACAGCGGAGCTACTCTCGGTGCAAACCTAGGTATGATTTACTTATTTCAAAAGTATTTGCATATTCAGTTTTATCAGTTAATGCCAAATTGTTTCATAAGTGATAGTACTAATTGATACTCACTCCTGTATATAATGAGTAAATGATCTTATTGCCCTATATCCTCTATAGTATATTATTATTGCAGTACTTTAGTTCTCATGTTTGGCACTCTAGTGTTTGTGAAATGGTGCTCATACTGTGTTGTGTTTAACTTCACAGAGCATGGCGCTCGTCTCTTCGGTACGTTTTGTCTTCCATGACTTGCTTCCTCTGTTGTTGTTTTGCTTTGTTTGATAAAATGATTTTTTTTTATCTCATTGTATTTTTTTCCCTCTGCTTATTTGGAAGTCATACACTTTACCTGTTTTCTTTTAGTGGTTACTCTAGAAATTTTAGTCTGCCGATTTAAAACATGGAACTTTAATGTGTATCAAAAGTTCTATCCACCTTCTAGCATTGCAGGAATATTAGAACAAGGGAAACCCTCCCTCTAATTTATAAAATTGTATTGTTATTAGTTATGTTCTGTTTTTCAAACTGCCAAGCACTATAATCATCATGTGATGCAGTTTATTAGAATACTCCTATGCTTACTGTTACTCTTATTTGTCATCTTACTGTTTAGACCTTTCATTAAAATTAATGCCATTGTGCATGAATTATACACCACAGAATTTCCTATTGACAAAAATCTGTTTGACTTGACTCTTGTGTTTTGCCTGTCTGAAAGCATCCTGATTTTCATCCTCATTTCTTCCCCATTTTGAAAGTTTGCTTTTCCTTTTTGTGTCTTTATTTTCTGCTACTCGTAAAATTCTGGATTAGTAGTCTTTGCATTTGTTGTGAGCTAATGTTCACTGGAATATTACTGGGGAGAATTATTTCAGACCCGGTTGTGATGTAGCTTTATGTACTTCTCAGGATTATGTATATTTTCTATTTCCAGGATTGGGGACACTGACAACCCAGGATACTTTCAAATAGAATTTTGTTTGATTTCCATTTTTCTTCCCTATAATTTCCCTAGTATGAATGTTATTGCAAACGTGGCTTACAGTTATGACATCACATGGGAAAATTTTTTTAAATTTATTCTTTTATAATACTAACATAAATGCCTGAGATGGAAAATTTTTTCTCTTCTTACCCCTTAACCACAGGGTAGAGAAACTGGTGAATGATAATATTTGTACTATTTTACTATAAGGCGAGGAATATAGCACCTTAGGGATGATAGATTACTAGAAACGTAGATTTATCACCTGTGTCCTTTCTCCCAAAAAGATGGGAAAGCTGAAGCTAAGGATCATAGTTGGGCAAAAAGTCTTGTGTTGAAAACTGACTTTATGATTTACTTAGCTCTGTGAGTTAATGTCAGTTTTGGCCTTAAGATTTCATTGTCCTGATCATCCAAAAAAATAAGATTTAAAACTGTTTAAAAATCCAGCATTTTTAGCTGTTTCATCAGAAAGTTAACCAATTATTCACTGAGTCACATGTAATTGTGGAAATGTTCATATTTCCATCTTTTTTATTTCTTATTTTTATGTTTATATTATTTAATAAGATTTTTAAAAAATAATTTCTAAACCTGAGTGGTAGAAAAATAGGGAAGATTATAAGGAAATCATAAAGATGTGAACTCATGTGTATTTCCTATGTTAAGAATAATATATATTCACTAAGAAGGACAAAAAGTCCTTTCTCAGTGAATTTTCAAAAGACTTTTACACCAGGAATGATAAAACTTTTCAGTTTAGATTCATGGCAAAGGCAAAGAAGCTTTTGGTCCTATGATATAATATGGGGTAAGTATGGAGCAGATGAGGAAGAATTTTTTTTTTTTTACCTCTGTCAGAACCCTTAAACAATAGGGCAATCATTTTAAAACATTTTATTTGTCATGATATTGAGTTTCTGATTAAAAAAAAAAACAGTACCAATGAGGATTATCCATGTGGTTTTGTGAGTGGCACGTACAGACTTATGGGATCTGGAGCAGGAGAATGGTACAGACAACATCAAGGTGATTGGATCTGATGGACTCATTTAGGGAACATCTAAAATATTCTTTGAAATGTTCCAGAAATAGCAAGCAATAAGTGGCAAAGCCCTAATTTGGGGGAATTTATTCCAGTGTAGTCTTGTACAGTCATAATTTATGCAGAAGATAAACTATAATATTATTATGCAATCATAGACTACTGAAGATTGAGTTATTTGAGCTAAGTGAGAATTAAATCAGACTGTAACGTTAGGGAATAAAGAAGTGGGTTAAAGGTATGTCAAAACAGAAATCATGCTTCCGCATTGCTATATTTGGAAAGAGCAATTGTGCAGTTCTGAAATAGAGTCAAGAAAAGGCTGAGGAGCCCATTTAAGAGCCTGATATATGTGATTTTTTTCATACATATATTTTTCAATATGGAAATGGAAAAAAGGAGCTAACCAACTCATATTTTGTATGATGAGCTAACATCACATCAACAGGTCAGTTTTTGAAAGTGTGTGTGGTAGGTTAGTGGGGGGGAGGCAGGGTATGTAGATTTATATTTGGAATAAAAAGTAGAACTACTAAAAAAAAAAAGGAATTTTCCTGGTGGGAAAATCTAGCATGCTCAAGGCAGGTGCAACACATGTGGTGGAACAGAATTGTGTGGATATATTGACAGAGGCCAGAAGGACACTCAAGTTTCTTTTTCTTTATATTTTTGTTGATTACTGTGTTGCTGACATGAGTTGTGGAAGCACTTTAAGCAATAGATCAACAGGGAAAGGAACCACAAACAAACTCATCTCACTTATATGTTTCTCTTTTTCCATCATAGGTAGGATTCACATTTAGGCTGAGTAAATTCTTAGCATTCTTGAACTTTATGTTAATTCTAGAGGTACCCGGCCATCTCAGAAGAGGCAAGAGGGTTATTTCTGAGACAAATGCATTATTTTATTTAAACAGCAAGTGATCAAAGCCTCATTTTTGTATTCTTAGTATGATTGAAGGAGAAAGAAAGGAATAAATTATAAAGACAAAACATAATTATTTAGGATAATTTAATGATGGTTTTACATTAGTATGGACATACACACCAAAATGTATCTAATCAATGTAATCAATAACCTACTGTCCTCAGTCCGTGAAGCTCCATGTATGCACATAACACATTTGCATTTTTTTTGCAGGACCTCTCCCTACTTCTTTTCCACCAATTTTCCTTATAATGCTTTACAAATTAATTTTGAAGCCACACATCCACTTGAATAGGTGTAAAATGTTTTCAAAATCCTGCCTTCATAATCTATGTTTTTACTTTTTTGGTTGTGGGAACACAGTGGAAAAAGCTACATCAAAAACTGGGAGCAAAAACTGCTATTGTGAAATGCCTCTGTATCTGAAGGACTTGAGTTCAATTTGTCACTGGGGAAGATTCAACGCTAAATAATTTATCTTGATATGAAGATTTTCTTTTGACAAGAGACATTGTTAACGGTACAGCTGTTAGCTGTATTGAGATACTGGAGAAATTTGGGACAGTTTATATAATATTTTCCTTATTTTCAAAGAGAAATCAGTTAAATAACAGTCTTTCAGAGCTAGCATTCTTTGTCAGCCTGGCACTGGAAAAACAATAGCGTGCTTTAGACATGTATTTAAAAAAATACACTGTTTCAGTTTTCAGACCAACAGGTTAGTTTCCAAACTTTAAGCAGAGTGGAAGTCATCTTAAGTTTCCTTCTTAGAGTATACTGACTTCCTTCCTAAGTTAAACATAACAACTTATTTTGTAAGTGTCATTATTTGTGATCTACGGGGTATTAATAATAGATCCACTCATATGTAAATTAGATTGATATGTAGTATTGTTATTTTACATAACAATTTTGTATTGACTTGGTAAAAACATGCTTTTCTTTTCCTAATGTCAGGGTTTTAAAATATTTTGCTGTTACGGATAGAATCTATTTTTAGTTCTTTCTAGGAAAAGTATGCTTATTTATGAAAGAAATAGATCTTCCAGCCGATTATTAGAAAGCATGCTGAATCCATCAGCATAGGCCAAAGTACTCCATAGAAGCAAACACCCCTTCCCCGCCAAAAAATCTCAAGGCCTTGAATACCACAGTTTCATTTCTTGCTATCTTTCATGTCCATTGACGTTTGGCAAACCACCTTGCTTTCCCTAGTCATCTATGACTTGTAGCCGTTAGCTCAGATTTTGCTGGCTACGACTCTAGAGACAAAGGAGTTTATGCATCAGCACTTATGCTCATCACTCAAAAGACATATCTAGTCATTTGTCTACATCCACTTAGAAGGGAGCCAAAAAATACATCCTACCAAATACCTAGGAGGGGAAGAACCAGAAACATTTGGAATGCACTGAGGATTACCACATTTTGCTATTCTAATCATCAAATATCTGTGTTGTGGTCTGAACTTTTACGTTCCTCCCAAGTCCATATGTTAAAATCCTAACCACCAGGGTGAAGGTATCAGAAGATGGGATTTTTGAAAGGCCTTATGGAAGGCAGAGACTTCACGAATAGAATTAGTGGCCTTATGAAAGAGGTTCCAGAGAGCTACTTTGCCATTTCCATCAAGTGAAGACACAGCAGAAGGCACGATCTATGAAAGAGCAGGCCCTCACCAGGCACTGAATCTGCCAGTGTCTTTATCTTGGATTTCTCAGCCTCCAGAACTGTGACAAATACATTTTTTTGAGATGGAGTCTTGCTCTGTCGCCCAGGCTGGAGTGTAGTGGTGCGATCTCAGCCCACTGCAAACCCAGCCTCCCAGGTTCAAGTGACTCTCCAGCCTCAGCCACCTGAGTAGCTGGGATTACAGGCTCCTGCCATCACACCAGCTAATTTTTGTATTTTTAGTCGAGATGGGGTTTCACCATGTTGGCCAGCCTGGTCTTGGACTCCTGACCTCAAGTGATCTGCTTGCCTCAGCCTCCCAAAGTGCTGGGGTTACAGATGTGAGTCACCACACCCAGCCAAACTTCCGTTGTTTCTAAGCCACACAGTAGTTTATGATATTTTGTCATAGCAGCCCAAATGGACTAGGACTATCCGATTCTCTGTCTTTTCATTATATAATATATACTTACTTGGACCTCAAAGCAAATAACACATTAAGCCTTCAGTATTCACAATATTAATCTGAAGATTGAGGATATTTGAGTGGTGAATGGTAGTCTTTCTGTAAGAAAGTGATGCTTAAATACAACAGGACCAGAAATGGCTTTTTGGATCTGTGTCAGGGGTCCTCGGCATGGGGGCATTGGACCCATACCAGTCTGTGGCCTATTCCTAGCAGGCCGCACAGCAGAAGCTGAGCAGTGGACCGGGGAGCCTGATGGCCTGACCTCCGCCTCCTGTTCCATCAGCCAAGGCATTAGATTCTCAGAGGAGGGCAAACCCTACGGCGAACTGCACTGGAGCAGGATCTAGGTCGTGTGGTCCTTATGAGAATCTAATACTGTTTCTGGGTTTTGGGGTTCAGGGTAGCCCTCAGCTGCCCTGAGAGGACGTTTCTCCAGGTCCTTTTCTATCGCTCACCCAGGAACGGGAGAGGAGACCACAGTGCAGTGCATTCATAAATACCGCACTCAAAAGCTTTTGCAGAGAAGTGATTTATTTATGTAGAGAAAGAGAAAAAGGAGAAGAGAGAAAGAAATAGCTAGCTGTCACACTGAGTGAGACAAAGAAAAGAAAAAGAAAAGCTGCTCTCACAGTGAGTGAGAAGGGTTCCCAGAAGGGGGAAAACCAGAGAAGGAACGCTCCTCTCACATTGAGTAAGAGAATCCAGAAAGATGGAATCCGGGAGAGGAAAGCAGCTTCCACACTGAGTGGAAGGGAATAGAAAGAGATGGAGTTTAGGAGGGGAAGACAGGCTTCCACGAGAGAGTGTGGAAGGAGACTCATCGGCCTGGGTGAGGGAGACAGGGACTTTTAACCTGGGAGGAATTCCCTCCCTCTCCAAGTCCCTTGGCCAGTAAAAGAAGTTCCTTAGAACTTCTGCCGGAGTGATTGACTTTTGACCCTTTCCTATGGCCTCGAAAATCTAAACAAAGACAGCTAAATCCCCCAGATGGAGAGAGATGGGAGAGGGTGTGGCTGGGAAGTTCTTGCCCTTAAAACTACGCCCCCTTGTGGACCGGGAAAGAGAACACCTTCCTCAATACCTGATGATGGTCTGAGGTGACACAGTTTCATCCTGACACAGTCCACCTCCAACCTTATCCATAAAAAATTTGTCTTCCGTGAAACCGACCTCTGGTGCCAAAAAGCTTGGGAATCACTGATCTAGTTGTTATGTGCCCCCCGCAGTCTGATATATAAGGGTACAGTAGATGCCTTAAAACTGCAATTAGTACTTACATTTAAAAATCAGAAGATGCAAGACACACATATAGTAATCTGTAGCAATTCTCAGAAAACTTTTTGATGTACTCCTATTCTGGTGCTGAGAAATGTTCCTTGAATATTCTCTGATTCTGTTCTAGAAGTCCCTCAGTCTAGCTTTTTGTGTGTGTGCTTCTTTGCACCTCTCAGAGAATCCACCCTCTTTGTTTTCCTCATTGTCTATACATTAAGTTCGAATTGGAAGAATATATTATCCTTGAGCATTGAGTAGTATGCTCAGCCTGATTGCTTTTCAGATAAATTTACTTTAAACTTTGGACTGTCATGTTATCTTTTAGTCTAGATTGTGGAGTTTTTTGGCCATAGAAGTCTCACAATAACTTACTTAGCTTCTTAACAATTTGCATGCAGTTAGTTTTATGCACCAATAATAGTAACCACAGTTCAGCTTGTTATAATACATTCTTCTTTCTTAATCACAGATAACTTGAGCTTATCAGATTTTAATGGGCATGTTACACCATGAGGCCTTTTCTTGAACAATTCTGACAAAAAAGATTTTTCTGGGAACAATAATAATTCTTTCAGATGTTTTAACAATCAGTGTATAATGGTCCTCTATTAGATTTAATCCTCCCACAAAATAAATTTCAATTGGTATTGTTGCTTATAACATTGCTCATTTTATCTTAAACTCCTTAGGATGGAATACAGTAGCCTTTTCCAACTTAAAAACTTCCCTATTTCTGGATTCTCTCTGTCTTTCCTTTTATCTCTGCTTTTACAAGACCCAGTTATTTATGGAGGCTATTTCTTAATTGTAATAGCTTGTCAACTGCAGTTAATAGAATCCAACATTGGCTACTGTAATTCTAATGTCCAACCTATTTTCTGAGCATTACAACAGTTTCAGCTTTATATTCTGAGTTCCAAAGTATCTCAGGTGATTCTGTAACCAAATGTTTCTGCCACTGAATAACATAGATCTTTACTGGTCAGTTTTCTCACCCTCAAATGACCCATCCATAAGGCACTGACAGGTATCTAGGTCTGTTTGTTTTGTTACAGCAACATTCCTCTTCTGGTTCTGATTTCTGCATCATTCAGGATAAATTAGGTGATGCTATGGTAACAGTCAATCCTAAATCTTGGAGACTCAAACAACAAATGTTTATATTTTGCTAATTCTGTTTGTCTATCAGAAGTCAGCAACTCTAGTCACTTTTAGACCAAGGCTGTCAGATGGCAAACATGTTGAATGTTGCTAGTCACTACAGCAGAATAAAAATAGACCTCTGGAAGGTCTCACTGGCAATTAAATGCTTTTCAGAAGAGCGATATATCTCATTCAGGTTCACAAGCTTTTGGTTAGAATTAGCCAAAAGGCTCCATCCATTTTCAAATGAGGCAGGCCATGTATTCTTATTTTGAACCAAGAAAGCCGAAGAACTGAAAATATTTGATGAACAGAACTAATGTCTGCTAAATATGCTATCTGTGGCGGTCATGGATGCAAAGATCACACATAGGATTTAAAAAATATCAGTGCAATATGGACAACATAGATAGTTCATGGAAAACATCTGTTTGAAGCTGAAAGTTCTCCAATCCAGAAAGCATAAGCTAGAGAAATAGAGACTATGCTTCCAAATTGGTAAAATATTTGCAGTTAGATGACAAGTTTAAAGGTAACTGTGGAGATAGAGGTCCATGCTCCAATAGATTGAAGTAGTTACACATTTAAGTAACTAAGAAAACCCTACTAGCAACTGAATAGCAATATTTTTCACAAAATTAACACTTTGCCATCTCTAATCAGTAGGCAAAAATGCATAAAAGTTCTTGGTCAAGTCAGATGCTATAAACATGATGTTGGTTTAGGCTGATGGCAACACAGTTAATTTAAAAAGATTGGATACAACTATAAGCAGTAGATTATTCAGTTGTTGTTAGCACTATGTTTAAAACACTAATTGGTTTCCATAGCATAGGAGCTTGCTTATTTGCTTTATTTTATTCTAGAGGCATTTAATTCAGTTCAATAGATATATACTCCAAGTCTCTATATTTTCATTCCATTGGTGAGTCACTATTAAACTATTTAAATAAATAAGACTCTCAAGTAATTAAAGAACTACCGTGGAAGTAGAGAGGAACATAGACAAAGGGCTATTAATATCTAGAATGTGAGTGCTACAAAATAGCCTGGTTATTGAGCAAGGAGGAATATGTTGAAGGAATCAGAAAATGATTTCTTCAGAATTTACATGTTGATACTGGAATTGGGAAATGGAAACTATGTCATTATGTATAGATGTATCCAAGTATGAGGAAGAGAATCAAAGGCAAGGGGACAAGGAAACATTCTAGAAGTTGGGTGAATTGTAATTCAGTTAGTTGAACTATAGAGAGTAGCAAATTTAAGAAAGCACTGCGATCAAAGAAGAAATAAAATTGTGCAGAAGCCAATCCTTCTCTTTACTCAACATCTGAATAAATTTTATATCCTGGCTAATTACCTCTCGTACTCAAATCTTCATCAGCCACTCTCTCTTCTTGAATACAAAAGTATCTACATTACATCATTTAGATCACGATTATGGGCAGTGTTGATTTTTACCTGAATATACAAATGCTTAAAATTTTTGCCCTTCTGATGGCTAGCATTCACTATAGCTGAATTTACATATTCTTGTACCGCAGGACAGTGTCGACTATTAAAAATTTAAAGTTACTGTATCAAATGATAATATAATTTGGGGTCTCTGCTCACTTTTTAAAGGTTTGTGTTGAAATACAGCCATACTCATTTGTCTATGTATTTTCTTTTACTGCTTTCATAATACAATGGCAGAGTTGAATTGTTGTGACAGTCAAAAGCCCCAAAGAGTTACTGATTGGTCCATTACAGATAAAGTTCTTCATTCTCTATAGAGTGCATTTATAAATGTAATAAATACCTTAATAGTTATCTCACATACATTTTTATTCTTACAACCAAAAGTTATTTCTGGGAGATATTTCCAATTTATAATCTATTGAAACAAAGAAAGAGGATATAATTTATTATGAATTAATTTGCATTCATGCTCGCACAGGCTGCAACTAAGTATTTGTATTTCTGTCAATTTTGCTCTAAATTTAATGTATATCATATTGCATTCATTATAATAAATGCTTATTATAACAAAATATTATGATAATTTTCTTCAAACACATAAGTTAAATAAAGAAATTTAATATTAGTTCCAAGAGAAAAAAATTTGTGAAAATTAGGCTGATTTCTAATCACAGATAATATAATTATCACTCAAAACAAATTGAACTTTTAGACAATAACAATAGTAATATAGCCAATATGTAAGTGCATGCGTTAGAGAATCAGGTCACCATAGTCTTAAGTCCCCTTCTGTTTTTAGTTGTGTGACCTTGATCCATTTAGAAATATTCCTCCTCAGTTTCTTAATTTATAAAATGAACTTGACAATCAAACCTATCTTATAATCTGACATAAGAAAATAATACTTTAAAATGAGTAGGCACTAAATAAATATTTTATTATTTCTGTTATCATTGTTTATATACACATATATCTCTCTATATATATTTTTTTGAGACGGAGTTTCACTCTTGTTACCCAGGCTGGAGTGTAATGGCACAATCTCGGCTTACCGCAACCTTTACCTCCTGGGTTCAAGCAATTCTCCCGCCTCAGCCTCCTGAGTAGCTGGGACTACAGGCATGAGCCACCATGCCCAGCTAATTTTTGTATTTTTAGTAGAGATGGGGTTTCACCATGCTGACCAGGGTGGTGTCAATCTCTTGACCTCATGATCTACCTGCCTCGGCCTCCCAAAGTGCTGGGATTATAGGCATGAGCCACCACACCCAGCCTACTGTTTATATTTTTTATGGTCTCTATGTATCAGATTATCTTAACTGGAAACATTATTACTAAAAAAAAAATAAAGTGGTTGGTTAAAGATAAAAAAAAACAAAACAATAAAATGGCCCCACACATCATAATCATGAATCTATTAATAGTTAGTGAGAGAAAATCCTTGTAATTTTGAGTTCATATTTGCTTTTATGCTTATCCACCCTTAGATTTTACTACTACATGCTTTGACTTATTGTCACTAGTTGTACTGTCATTTTTATATATGAATTAAACTTTTAAAAATGTAAAAATAAACATCCTATTGTTTCCAAGGAAGCCTGTTAAATCTTTACAGACAAAAGATAGAACAAAGCAAAAATATACTCATTTTAACTTAAAAGGAGATTAAATTTTTCACTAAGAATCTTAATACATGTTATTTTTAATGTCTATGTATAGCAAGTATAGCACATCTACCCTTTCACCAAACAGTGAATGTTTTGATAAAGCTTTCAAAATAAACAAACAAATGCTAAATAAAAAACAATATCTGCCAAATTTGACTGATTACAGGGTTCTTTCCTTTCATGTTGTGCCTTTTCAAAATTTCAAACGAGTTATGTCTATGCATTACTTGAAACTGAAAAACTTGAATCACCAAGCCTCTCTCACCTTACAATATGTCAAGTTTTAACCTTCTAATCTCTAATCAAAAGGATAGGATTACAATTAAAACCTTATGAACAACAGGGATAAATATTTCAATACAAAATAATTTATTCTCATAGTACTGCACATAGTTAAAACACATACCTGTCAACGGGGAAATAAGGTCTCTGTCATTCCCTTCTTTTCAAGTGCTGGAAAATTAATTGATTGGAAACATTTAGGAGATTAATTGGTGAATGTTCACAGTTCATCATAAAGCCATTTAAATATGGTGATTATGATACTTTTGAACGGTGTGTCAATTCGATTTTTAATAGAAATCACTAAAAGAGGAATTAGATTAAAATAATCTCAAACCCCAAACTAATCTATTTTAGTTGTCATGCTTTGGAAAGCATTAATCACAAGTTAACACAGTAGATAAGTAAGGAAACAAAGGGGTTCTTGTTGCACTACACAGGAAAAAATGTGTGTGTGTGTGTGTGTGTGTGTGATCGTATGTGTTTATGACACAGTGACAGAGAAAAAGGGAAAGTGCCTGTATAAGTGGTTCATAATTGCATCTATACTCTTTGTATTACAAAGTAAATCCAAGCCATTTTATTTTCCCTTTACCCTTAGAGTTTGTCTTAATCTATTTGTATTGCCATAACAAAGTTCCTGAGACTGAGTAACTTTAACAGAAATTTATTTCTCACAGTTCTGTAAGCTGAAATATCCAAGATCAAGGTGCCAGGAGGGTTAGTGTCTGATAAGGCCCCTCTTGCTGTGAGGCCCTCCTCACATGGCAGAAGGCAGAAGGGAAAAAAAAGAGGTTTAAACTCATTTTCTGCAGCCCTTTAATAAGGCACACTCCAATATTTCTAATCACTTTCCTAAAGGCCTCAACTCTTAACACCACCACATCGAGGATTAAGTTCCAACATGAATTTTGGAGGGAACACATTCAAGCCATAACAGAGTTGAAACTGCCTTTGCAAAAATTATGACAATGAGAAATATTTGATGTTGAAAAATTATGACAGTGAAGGAAATCTGTCTTAATTGACTCCATCTTGCTTTTAACTTCCAAGTTGTCCTTATTCATTTCTGGGTGTAGGTCAAGCTCAACATAAAAGGAATTTAGTGTATAGTTTAACTTTGAAGCAAAGATGATAACAGCCCTTTCCCCAAAAACTGCCGCCTTGCCTGAGGACCAGACTGCTTTTGTAAAACTAACAAATTAACCACAATATTACAAATTATGGCATAGGAGTCATGCAGCCAGAGCCCACAAGATTTCTAGCCTCCCCAATTGTTCTTATGGATAACATCAATATTGTAAAACTAAAAACTGATGTTCAAGACATTTTTCAGCCTGCATTCTGCATTAAAATCTTTCTCTATTGCAATAATACTGTCTCAGTAAATTGTCTCTATTTATGCAATGAGCAAAAAGAAGCTTTTGGACAGTTACAGAATTCTTCCAAAGAAAGAAAAAAAGTCCTATCTTTATTCTAAAAGCTGTAAGTAAATTCCTATTGGGCCATAATTTTGGCAACTTTTATTCCAAGAATTTGAAGACAAGAGGAAACAAAAATTGTGGACTTTACTGAGGAAGACAGCATTACATGTGTTCACCTCTGTGGCCACTGACATAATTGAATATTATGGCCTTATTTCTTTCAGGCTTCTGTAAGGCACAATGGAAAAGAAATTACAGGTTTCTGTACCAATCTAAGCAAGTGTTAAAAACAATAAGAGTAGGCAGCTTTCTATGGTATATGTTGGGACTGGTATTACACTGTCTATAAGACAAAAGTATGTGCCATTCATTTGAATCAAGAGATTTTTGTTGTTGTTGTTGTTGTTCTTTAGGTTCTGGGGTACATGTGCAGAGTTTGGTTTTAAATGCAAGTATTTCCTAGAAGTATAATATATAAGATTCTACAAGTTAAGCCCACGTAAGGATTTCATTGATAGTAAGGAAGAAAAAAAAGGATGCTTTGAAGGATATACGTCATTATAGAATATTAATTAAACTTTTTATAATATGAAAGAAAACAATTTCTCTACAACTGAAGAATATTATGTGATTAAATATATTCATGACATTTGACTTTCTGCATATTTCATTGTGGGTATTTCAAGTTCAGCAAGAAAAATAGCCACTTATATAGTGTCTATTTACTAAAATATGTACCACAAAGGAACTCCTAAAACTTTATAATAAAAATATCTCACTTTTTATTGAACACTTGTTATGCACTGGGCCATGGGCTAAATCATGCATGCAATGTTACTAACCCCTCTTGATAAAACCGTGAAGCATGTGTCTCTCTAGTTACCACTGTCATCATCACCATTTTACAGACGAAGAATCTGTCATTAAAGAAATTAACGATTTATTGAAGATCACACAACACATTTGTCAAACATAGTAGGCAAACTTATATGTACATGTGGTGAAGTCCAATACCTTTAGCAATACTAACAATTTAAAGTTTCAACTTTAAAATGCAAACTCTCCAAACTGTGGAGCAATTATCTATTTTGTTTTCCCCTCCTCTTAATACTTTATATTGCTCATGGTATCTTACCACATGTGTACAGTATGTATTCAACAATGTCCTGTTAATTAACTGTTAGAAATTCATAATCTTATTTAATGTTTAAATATATGTCAACCGGTGTGACAGTAGTTGTGTATTCTTTCTGTATTTTTGTATTAGAAGGAAAGTTATGAGATGTGGTTTGCTATTTAAAAATTAAAAATAAAACTTGCTGGCCGGGCGTGGTGGCTCACACCTGTAATCCAAGCACTTTGGAGGCTGACGCAGGTGGATCACCTGAGGTCGAGAGTTCAAGACCAGCCTGACCAACATGGTGAAACTCTGTCTTAAAAATAAATAAATAAATAAATAAATAAAATAAAGTGAAACTTGCTTTTTTTTCTATTGTAACTGGAATGGTGTACTGGCAACAGTATTTAAGAGAAATATTGGTCAATATATGTCTAAATAAATTTATGTTACTTCTCTTTTTTTGTATCTTATGGGTATGGCTATTTCACATCAGTGTATAGCCTGGCCCATGCAACTCTATATTGGAAACTAGAAATTATATAGGGTCATTATATGTTCACAAGCATTGAGATGTAGTCATTTTCTGTTTCTCTTGTTTTGATACCAGTATTCAGTAAATATATGCCACTCTGCATCAAAGATGTGGATGAAAATAGAAAGGAGATATAGAAAGACAAAAGAACTAAAAAGCAGCTTTAATATTTTATCAAAATAATTTAAAATTACCAAAGCTAAAAGTTACATTTAACATAGCTCTTTACTATAAATGGATTTCAATAAAACTAATATATTTTATCAAAAGTATCAAATTGTGTCCTCTGCACCAACATGAATGGAGCCAGAAGCTATAACCCTAAGCAAAGTAATGCAGGAACACAAAACCAAATACCACATGTTCTCACTTATAAGTTGGAGCTAAGCGCTGAGTACATACAGGAACAATAGACACAGAACTACTAGAGTGTCAAAGGAGAGAAGGTAGGTTAACCTACCCTGAAGCTGACTACCAGTGAGACAGGATCCATACTCCATCCCAGACCTCAACATCACACAGCATTCCCCTGTAACAAATCTGCACATGTGCCACCTGTATCTAAAATAAATTGGAAATTTGAAAAATATATAGATAAATAAAAATAAAATAATAATAATACATTTTATCCTTTAAATATTAAAAATATATTCTTTCTTTAACAATGTTTCCTTTTCCTTCCAAAGGACAATGAAAACCAAATGAATATTTTATATTTTTCCCACTAATTATTGCAATGAATTCTTTGTCATATAAATATTTTATTGTGAATAGTAAGAATGTTGCTTCTTAATAAATGGGATTATCATAGATACTCTTAGGCCACTTAAGTCATTTGTGACAGTTCATACTTCAATGTAGTAGATTTTTAATTATATTCAGTTTCATTATATATATATATTTCAGTCAGAGTTGCTAGGCAAATTCTTCTTACTGACTCCAACCAACACACTCTGCATAATTTTGAGTTAGTTCCTTTACAACAATGCATTAAGTCTAAGGACATAATGGATATATAGTTGGCACACCCTGAATATCTGTCTTTCCTCTTGTATGCTAATGCTCTCAGTCCCTTCCACTAAACTGGATGTTGTCATGGGGCAATTTTCCACACGATCAGTAATGATGATGCATAAGGTTAAAATTGTGGCATGCCAAGTATGTACTTATTTCATTCTTGCAACAATGCTGTGACATTGAATATATTTTCCCTTTTACTAAAAAAAATTAAATTTGAAGACACTAGTAAGCAGCAGAGCCTGTATCTGAGCTCAATCTAAATGGTTTCAAAGCATCTGTCAAAACTCTATATCTATGTATTGCAATAAAATTAAATTTAGCATATCCACTAATGTTGCCCACCCCCACTGAAATACAATAGATTGGAAAAACAATGACATCACAGAAGGATTTTCAAAACATTCATGGTCATAACCTCATGTATATTCATCTATCTGCTATTTATACATGTATATGTATGTATGTTAGTATGTGCATGTAATGTAATTTTTTACCTGTAGTTTTTTTTTACATATGTAACATCAGCTGTATCTTTTCCAATTAATTATCTTAGCAGTTACTGATTTTATCCTTTGTGATTTTCTGCAAAATTTTTTTGTGATTGCACTTGAAAATAATAATAATATATAATAATTATAATATCTACATGTTAAAAATATTTATTAACATTATTATGTATTACTATGTTAAATACAAAGGTTAGATTCATAAATGTCCTTGTGGTCCTTCAAAACATTCAAAGAATGCTACGAACAAAGGACTTAGAGTTAATCTAGGACTCCCTTTTCACCCCTTCTTCTCTAACCTCTCATTTTCATTTCCTCTCTTATAATCTCTCATTGTTCTTTTTCATACAATAATCTGTGTATATTCTAGGCAAGCAGTGGTAATGGCAATATTTCATGACATACTCAAATTTTTAATCAAGACCACTTATATCGTGATCTTATTCTTTTTGTATTGCTCTATGCTTTTTAAAAGCATTTTGAGAAAAAATAAACTTATTTTACCTGAATTCTCTTTCTGATTTTTAGAAAATGAGTTCATAAATTATTAACAGTTATACATTTTTAATGTTAAAATTTATTCATGGAAATTGGGCGGCACTTAAATTTTGTAGGTACAAGATATTTATCTAGTTTTTCATTTATTTAATGTTGCTGACAAATCAATAAATAGGTGGATGTTTTCAAACCAATATGGAATTTTAAAACAGGACTTTTGAGTATATAGTTGCATAGATGAGGAAATAGATAAAAGGCAACATATTTAGATTTAGTGGAAGAAGATTAAACGATGTGAGAAAACTAAGAAGCACACAGCTGAGAAGGTTTTCTGCTGATAGCAGGGATAGCATTTACTAATATTACTAATTATTTGGCCAGAGGATTTAAAAAAATTTATTCAGGGTGTGAATAAATAGAATAGTTTTTATAAAAAGAGAGACACCAACTATTTGAATTATAGTTTTCCCTTGGTTGTATGCCTCTTTGATGCATGGATATTATGTTAGATCATAGAATCAAGTAAATCAAATAAGAGATCAGCACCAAAGCTTCAGTAAGGCTACAATCCAGGGAGTCCCCCGGTACTTGGCTGTATAAGCATGTCTACCTTCTTTCTGTCTAGGATGCTATCATTTATCAGTCTTTTCAGCATAGTTTTAAAGCATACGTATTATTGTTCACATTTCAAATTACCAGGAGATATAAAATCTGACAGGCTTATTTTAATATTTAATCCATGGGTTGTTTTTTTTTATTTTTATTGTTACCTATGTTTGATGACTTGACAGGAACGAGTCCCTGGAGGAAATATTATAAGCCAGTCATTTTAAATTGTAATGCACAAAACATTTGAGAAGTAAATACTTGGCTGGCAATACATAAACAGTATGTATGCTTTTCACAAGATGGTGTATCAGGAAGGCCAACTCAGAACGATTTGGATT
The DNA here is from genome assembly GCA_963574635.1 of Cheracebus regulus. NCBI lineage: Eukaryota > Metazoa > Chordata > Mammalia > Primates > Pitheciidae > Cheracebus > Cheracebus regulus. Next base: position 69,378 of record CAUYQU010027421.1, on the reverse strand, counting down.
CTGGTGAAATGATAAAGAATGGGGTCTATCTTATACCTGTCACCTTATACCTGATATTCTTTCAAATATGATCCCAAAGTTAACAGTCATCTGCTGGGTACCCCTACAGAAGCAACTAAACTCTCTCGCTCTCTTTTCCACCTGAATATCGAAGGTAATGTATTTTAGTCACTGGTCATGTGCTTTAATGAAATGGCTGTGAGGCCCGTCAACTCACTGAAATAAAGATATTATTTTCTCAAAAACGCTGACTCTATTACTGGAAAAAAGAAAGAGTTCAGGATTAGCATTCTTACTCATTGCTCCATTTTGAAATAGGTAAGCAATGTATTAAAATTAGTCAGAGTAAATGTCAGGAGACTGCAAGCAATTTCTTGAAATCATGATGATTCACATAAGCTGGTATCTACCATCTCTGTGTCTATAAAACTAAAGGGTAAGGAAGACAGTTTATCCTTTCTGTCCTTGTATCTCCCTCATAAGTTTTGGTAAAGATAGTAATTACTTTGGATGCAAGAATATATTTATAAAAATAGTAAGTTACACATGGCAGTATAGCAGCATTTAGGTCAATAGTAAGTCTAACAAAATATAATTAGATAGTATAACTAAAGCACAGATGGCTTTTACATAATTCTGACCATGTATATTTGAGCCTTTGCAATTTGAGTCTTGCAAATTATCTCCCAAAACAGTTTGTATGAGCTTGTACCAACATTTCCTATGCAGTAGCGTCCCTTAATTTGCCATCTCCTCCCTTCCTTCATGTATAACTAGCCTGAGAATCCATGCAACTTCCTGCAAGTATTATAGTTACCTGCAAAGCAAACACAGTCATGGAGACCTAAGAGGGAATCAACTAAGTCTCCTAAAATAGGTCATTTCATTAATCAATAAATTAACATTTCCTCTGGAAAAAGTCTGAACTCTTGGGTGTTATTAAACATGTGAACCAAAACTATTTTTATGACTGTCAATATTTTTTTCTCTCTCTCTTTCTCCCATTCCCTCTCCTTCTCTCAGGTTTTGAGCAGTTGGCATTGTTCTGTGAAATGATACACTACAAACTAGAGAGCCTGAGCATATTTTGTTGAGGAGTAGAATTCAATTTAGTTCATACTTTAGGATCCAGAGTCCAATACTTCATTCCTGGCTCATCCTCTCCAAAGCACAGGAAAAAAGTCTAGAACAATTTAGAGCTGTAATATGTCAGTGAATCAGAGACCCTGGGATAGGAAGAGCACTGGATATGGGCAGAAGTGGAGCGTGCAGCGAGAGTCTGAGAGCACTCCAGGAATCTCTAGGCCACGAGACACAAAATTGCCCTGGAGAGCAATGTCTGTTTCAGTCAACCTGTTCTGTTAACCAGGAGGACTGAAGGCTGGGTCTTTTCAATTCATTGCCTCTGGCTCTCAGATGCTCCCATCAGGTGGTGTTCAGAGGCCAGAAGAAGAAGTTTCTGGAACTTTCTATTCTTTTCTTCTGAGCTTTTTTCCTATGTATTTAGGTCATAATTACCTGATTCCCGGTTAGTGACTGGCATTCAGAGTTTCAATACAAAGTATTCTATAAATATGCCAAAATAAAAATATGTAAGGAGACTTGAGATTCCTTACAAGGAAACTGTATGTTAGGGTATGAACAAATAAGGGGAAGTAATTTTTTCTCTCCCTCAGAAGAAGAATACATGTGACCCGTCCCGCCCTTCCCAAGGCAACCATTCCTTGTTCCAAGGTGTGATTTTACTATTGTTTGAAAGATATCCTTCTCCAAAACTCAGTCAGCTTATTTAGTCTGCTAATATTCTCAGCAATCCCTATACTTTTGGATGCATCTGTCCTTTTATAAAATTCAAGCAAATATTATACGTAAAATTAAGATACTAATCCCTCAAAGGCAGGGACCTTGTCCTACACAGCTTGGGATACAGAGAACTAACAAATGTACTTTGTAATGAATGGAATTAGTCAAGCTGGTTTTTCTGTGTAACAACTTTAAGGTTGGTTCATTAGTTAATATTTCTTTTTCCAGAGGACTGCATGAGATTCACCTGTGCTGAAGAAATAGGAATTAATGAAGGAATAGAAATAGAGTGGATTGCATTTGGGAGCCAGTATTTCAGATCGATGACAGGGTCCTTTGAATGGTCTGAACACAACACAAAGGGTGGAATAGGGAGATAGAAGGTATGTGCTTAATCTTTCCAATGGGCGATGAGAAAAGCTGGAGTGTGACTGGGGCAATGAGTCAGGAAGATGGATATTTTTCTTTGTGATTTTACAATACTCCCACACCAGCTGTGCTTTTCTTTATGGTTCTATAGAGCTTTCATACTGGACCTATTTGGAGTTAGTTTTTGTAGCTTATGTCACCTTACACCTGATACTCCTTCAAACTTGCTCCCAAGGTTAAAGCATTCCGATGGAAATATTCCCAACAGTGCCTTTAATATAAATTCACAATATGCACTTTAATTGCACCAAGGAGATGGAACACTGTAAACTGATCATTGCTTATTAATCTTGCTTTGTGGCTATTGCTGTTGTTACTATCAACCTTATCACTAGCCTTGTTTTGATGCAGATTTAAGGCTTATTACAAAAAATATTGTTAGTTGGAAGAGCACTCCTTATTTGCTATAAGCAAGCAAGTCAAATTTGTAGTTCCCATTTGAATTTCCAGAACCCCTCTCCCTTTTCACTCTACCACATGTACTGCATTAAACCTTGAGGAACACCACGGGAGCCCTCACATACTTGGGATTTTATCTGCACTAGGTTAATTTTGACCCAACAATTACATGATGCTATGCATATAGTCAAAGAAAAATTCATGATTCTGAATTTTACAAGTTAGTAAGGGAGCAGAGAGATATCTGCTGACAGTGTCATTGCATAGCTGAGCACGAGATAGTCATATGGAAGAAACACATGTACGGATTCAGAAATAGATTCTAACCATGTCTCATTTTTCTTTTGATCCTTTATATTTATCCTGTAAGGTGAAAAAAAATTATTTATCTAAAAATAGAATAAAATAATTCTACTTTATTTTTTCCATCAGTCTGCAGAAAATTTAAAAATGGTATTGAAATACTGAAGACATATTTTAAAGACTTTAAATAAGATAAAGAATTACTTACATTCTGCATTAAAATTCAAGTACAGAAAGAAGTGGAGTTGTAAATCTACATGCCTTCTGAATTCAAGAGACATGGTATTTCTGAGCTTACAAGCAAATGAAAAATTACTTACTTTACACACAAAAAGGTGTCATAGTCTGACTGAAAAGCTATATCAAGAATCTAAGTTCTACAAATCCAAGTTGCACCTGACAAAAAAGCAGAGTCAGCTGAAGTGTTTTTATCAGGCTGCAACAAATAATTAAGAGCGCAGTTCATTGTTTTAAAATTAGAATGAATTGTAGTTTGGTACTTGGCTCTCGGCCTTTGGGTGGTACTTCCTTCACTAACCAGAGTATGTCTTCAAGCTACTGACCTCCATTCTCTGCTGTCAGACAGGGGCAGTCTCAGACACAAGAGTGCACACCGTTCTCCTGTGTACGTTTGAATGGAAAATAATTCATTGTCATTACTTTTGAGGGTACAAATGTTAACTCTTTGGTAGAGGGTGTATGCGTGTAAAGGTGGGAAAAGCTCCTTTTATATTTATTTATTTATTTAAGGACATGGTCAAAGCAGGGTTCACATGTAAACTGTTCAATCTCAGTCCATTGTAGGAACAATATAATAGATGTAAGAGAAAGCTTTAGCATTTTTTCTCTGCCTAGTGTCTACAGTACTGTCTGACAAAAATAGATACTTGAAAAGATTTGTTCAATGGATGAATTAAATCTTAAATTTATAAAAAATGTACATATGAATTTAATTGTATTATTAATTCATTTTTAAGTTGTAGCCTACACTTGAGTTTTTTTTTTCTTTTAATGTAAAATACTCACTTAAATTAATGATATGCACAATGATAAGCTTTAACCCCAAGAAATGACTAGTGGTCATTTGGATAACTGCAGTGTGTAGACTTTACTGAAGATGAGGAGATCAGTGCCCTGGATGGGAGTGCTCCATGAAGTTACTCAGAAAGGCTGAGTGGCAGAAGAGAATAGAGAGTTTGTGTTTCCACTTTTCCATCAGCTAGAGAACTACTACTTGTAAACATTTCTCACATTGGACTTTCACATAAGGTTTCATTTAAAGAAATGTTGTTGCCACTAATGTTTTGGACGGCATAGGTATGCTAGTTACACTGATTCTAAAATTTTCTAAAATGGGATAAAGAATGGGAAATACAATGTGCTCTCAAAAGAAAAACAAAGCTGCGAATTCAGAGTATAGAAATAACACAACAGCAGGGAACTCACACCGTTAAGAGGAGCAGCTCTGCACTGCTGGGTTGTGTTGGTGTTTCAAAGTGTGGAACTCCCACTGCTACTGAAAGTTCCAGAAATGGATGAATTTATTCTGTATTACTGTGTTTCAATTCAGACCCTCATGACACGTGAGCAGTTCAATTGCTTACCAAGATTAAGCGGAGCCTCTGCCATGGAAGTCAGCAATCTGAAATGAACACTGTGTGATCCAAGACATAAATATATGAGGTACCATGTGTAGCCAGCCAAAGCAGAGAAGAAATAGAAGGTCAGAACTTAAAGACCTAGAGCGGAAAGCAAATTATTTGTAAGCTGAACCTCTAATAATCTCTGGTCTTCTTCTCTCTTTAGTACTTAGATGGCCTCCTGGGCTGAAGATCTAAATTACTCTTCACAGATCTACTTTCTTGAAGTAAAAAGTAATTTAAAATTTATAATGAGAAAAGATAAGAGCCCATCTTTACACAGACTAGGGCCCCTTAGTGTGTTCAGTTATTGGTGGTTTAGCACAATCCAGTTTGGGGAAGTATACATTTATGGAAAGGAGCAGGACTTTGATGAATAAAACCATAGGACTGAGAGGGGAAGAAAAGGAGTTGAGATTAGAATATACCAGCCAGAATCAAAGGAATTGAAACATTTTTAGTCACATAAGTTACAAAGGATTATGTTTCCATGATAAATTATCTAAACAATGAAAAAGTATCCATAGGAAAACATTCTGATTATAAGGGTAGTCTCTACTGTTTTGGGATAAGAATGAAATATTTCACACTCAGGGACACATAGCTCACTTTTTGCTGTGTTGTTTCTATCCTCCCTAAGAATGCTTACCATCTATGATCTCTTTGTTCCTCTTGGACCCCAACACCCGTAACTATTTGATTGTCAGGGAGGCAGATGTTGCTGTAGTTAGATCTTTAGTGAATCCAAGGTAGGGTAGAGAGCGTTGTAGTTAGAATCCAGGACAGTTCATTTGTTCATCGCTCTGTCAATTACCCCAGGACTCCCCCGACCACCTCCTTCTTCCCAGCAGGCCTACCCTGCTTGTCTGCTGCAAATATTTTATGGATTTTTTTCATTCCATTTGTCAGCTCCCATCTGCTTTCTATCCTTTAGGAATATCTTAAAAAAATAAAAAGTGACCCATTGATGATAATAGCTCTTGTTTTCTGACACTGTTCTTGAGATCTTTCTTAAAATAAAAACATTTTCTGCCATTTCTTTTTTTAAATTTTACTTTAAGTTCTGGGATACATGTGCAGAATGTGCAGGTTTGTTACACAAGTATACATGTGCCATGGTGGTTTGCTGCATCCATCACCCTGCCATCTAGGTTTTAAGCCCCACATGCATTAGGTATGTGTCCTAATGCTTTCCCTCCCCTTGCCTCTCCCCATCTCCCCTGTCAGGCTCCAGTGTGTGATGTTCCCCTCCTCATTCTCTTCCATTTCTAAGGGATTAAGATAGAAGAAGAGAAGACATACATACCATGTTCTCAGTCTTCATTCACTCTCCCTCCATTCTTTCTTTCTTTCTTTCAAACACAGTCATCTCATCTTTACTAATAAACTAAAGGATAGTCAAAGATCAGGGAGTTCAGATCTCTAGATAAATGATATCACCACATTTAACCTTAGGTGTGCCATCTCCACGGAAATGGAAGCCACAAAATTTAAATAGGAGAGGCTGGCAATTCTTTGGGTTTCTAGAAGACAGAGACTATGCATGTCCAGTTTAATATTAGGTTAAAAAGGTATTTTAATTCCTATGTTACACATAAATATATATTTGAAGAAAAAAAGAAAATCTCATCTAGCTTCAATTAACACTCTGTTTTGACTGAGATATTTTCAGGCCATGTGTAAAATTGATATTAACATTAATATGAGCTGCCTTCAGAATCCTAGCCTAATATTCCTTAAGAGATTTCCCACACTGTTCAGATTATTCCATGCACCAGCAAAGACGGCACAAAAGCAATTAAAATAGGACAAACTGCTCAAAATTATGAGAGCGATAGTGTCTGATCCATCAGTTTATGTGAGATTCTTCAAAAACTAAATCTGACCAACTCTACATGAAGGTTTCACTTAAATCACTAAATGGAAGAGAAATCTTGTTGTCAACAGACATCAGGTAGACATTGGCAAACTGTTAAAAATAATCAGCAATTCAGAACATAAACACATTGAAATTATGCATTTGTCTTAGTGCTGTTAATTGAGAAAGATGTGTGTATGTTCTAATATACAGAGACAGAAAATATACTGAAACCAGTACTGTCTGAAACTTTTCCCTAGTATTTTTTACTTTAAGAAATCTATAGGGTTGATTTGCAACCCTGATTTCCAGTATATTTTAGAAGTAGCAGCTTCTTTTATATTTTTCTTGAGATTAAAAAAAGCTTGTAGCACACAAAGTATTTCAGAAATATCTTAAAAAGAAAAGAATTATCTTTGCTGAATGTAACAGTGTTATAATATTGGATCTCTGCACAGATTGAAATACGTTTTCTAAATATAGGAGGAATTTTACATTGAAATACTATTCACATCCATTTTGTTTCCAATTGTTTTTTTGTCAGCTCTTTAAATTATAAAATATGTTTTCCTCATATTGAGGGAATATTATCAGTAATTGCCTAATTAACTCACAATACGATTTATATAATACATGTTTCTGGTGTGGGTCTTTAGAAATTAGAATGACAGAGTTCTGAGCCTGTAACACTTTGGGGGACATAAGTCTCTTTTCAGTGTTAGATTTACTTGAGTCAGAACAAAGGTGTGCTTAGAGCACTCACAAAATGAAGCCATGAAAACAAAATGAAAGTACTTGCTATTTCAAAAAGAAGCACTGATGGAGGTCAATACGGGGGGAAAAACAGTGCTGTGCATTTCCTTGCATTACTACAGCTTAAGATTAAACATTGTTTTTATTTTGAATAACTAGCATTCCTGCCTATCTCATCATGTTCTTTAGCCAGTAATCCCTTCAGTGTTTTGGACTTCTAAATGTGATCATCCAATCCTGCCTCACAGAGGAGCGAGCTCAGCTCAGCGACATACAGAAGAGAAAACATTTTATGGGTTGAGCAAGGTAATTCCTCCACTAAGCAATGAGATAGAAGTTCTAAAAAGAAACTGAGGCCAGGTGTGGTGGCTCACGCCTGTAATCTCAGCACTTTGGGAGGCCAAGGCGGGCGAATCACAAGGTCAGGAGATTGAGACCATCCTGGCCAACATGGTAAAACTCCATGTCTACCAAAATACAAAAATTAGCTGGGCGTGGTGGCGCACCTGTAATCCCAGCCACTCCGGAGGCTGGGGCAGGGGAATCGCTTGAACCCAAGGCAGAGGTTGCAGTGAGCCGAGATCGTGCCACCCCACTCCAGTCTGGGGGACAGAGGGAGACTCCATCTCAAAAAAATAAAATAAAATAAAGAAAAGAAAGAAAGGAAAAGAGAAAAGAAAAGGAAAGAAAAGAGTAAATAAAACAGAAAAGAAAAGAAAACTGGGGATTCTTTCTTTCTTTCAAAGGAATGGTGCTGCTTCAGCAGATAGGAGAAAAGACTAGAAGGGAAGTAGCCGGAGAAGCAGGAATCCCAGGGGATATATGAATCTGGAAGAAGTTCTCACAACTCAAAAGTAATCTGTTATGAAATGAGATGTGTAGATTGTTGACAGAAAGACAGTTTTCCACAAAAATTAAAAGCCTAGACTCACAAACTGAATTGCCTAAATCCAGATTGTAGCTCTGCAATGCATTTGTTGTGATAACAAATTATTTAGTCTTTTTGATCTTCACCTTCTTCATCTGTGAAATGAGATATTAATAATGACCACTTTAAGAAGTTTTAGGAAAGATTAATTGAGTTACTAACGATATTAAATCTTTACAATGTCCCAGCATTTTGGAAATCTGAGGCTGGTAGATCACTTGAACCCGTAGTTCGATACCAGTCTGGGCAACATAGCGAAACCCTGTCTCTGTGAAAAATACAAAAATTAGTGAGGCATGGTGGGTCATGGTTATAGTCCCACCTACTTGGGAGCCTGAGGGGGAGGATTTCTTGAGCCAGGAAGATCAAGTCTATTTTGAGCCGTGATTGTGCCACTGCACTTCAGCACAGTAACAGAAGGAGATCCTGTCTTCCCCCCAAAAAACAGTAACAACAAAAACCAGCAACAACAAAACTTTATTGTGGTTTAAAATATATCCACAAAATCTTCAGACATGAAAAAAGTAGAATGAACATAAATTCACTTCCCATGAGTGTGGGCTAGATTTCAACTCACTTCTAACAAATAGAGCAAGGAAAAGTGACGAGTGTGACTTTGGAGATTAGCTCACCAAAGGCAGGTAGCTTCCTATTGGTTCTCTACCTAGGATCACTCACTCTGGAGAAAGCCATCTGTGCCCCACAGAGGATTCAACTCGCCTTACTGAGAGACCCACCCCACAAGGAAATGAGACACTCTGCCAACAACCAGTGAGAAACTAAGGTCTTCGGACAACACGAGTGAGCCTTTTTGGTAGGGGATCCTTCATCTCTAGTCAAGCCTTCACATGACAGCAACTCTGGACTTCATGTTATCTGCCACCTCATGACATACTATAAGTGAAAGCCCACTGATGAATGGCTCACTTGCACTCTTCATATGCAGATGAAATACTAAGGACTCCAGAAGGAAGACTGTTCACACTTCACATCACGTATAATGTACGTCTTTCCTTTCTCTGTCTATTCCCATTGAATTATACACTTCCTTTTATATCTTCAATGCAGAAACACACACACACACACACACACACAGACACACACACAAAGACCAATCAAATGAGAAAAGCAAAGGGTATTAATTCATAACTTATTGTAGCAAGGGAGTCATTCACCTTCACTTGCATTTTGCCAAAAACTCAAATGCAGGCACAGAAGTGATAAACATTCACAGTGAAAAAAAGGAAAGGCTTTATTTATGCACTAATTGGTGTGGTTGTTGATATGGGAAAGCTGTAGGTGAATTAACTAGCGGTGAGACATCTTATGTAATCAGTTAGGTGTGTGTATCTTACTTTCTCTGGTCCTTCCCAAGTTGGAAGCAGAAACAACAATTAAAGAAACTTTCCATTATTAATCATACTCTGGCTATTTTGAGATGATTGTTATAGAATTTATTGTTTAATCTCCTATATTGTCACAACAGATAGCAGTCTGGCTTCCTGAAAGTCTGATTTTTGGTAGACTGGCTTTCTGGGTTTTTTTTTTTTTTTTAAATCACAGATAAGGGGTTGGTTTCCTGGGCAGATTTCTGAAGGTTGTGAGTCAAAGCTCTATTTTCTTTTTTTGGAGACAGAGTCTTGTTCTGTCAGTCACCAGGCTGGAGTGCAGAGGTGCGATCTTGGCTCATTGCAACCACCACTTCCCAGTTCAAGCAATTCTCCTGCCTTAGCCTCCTGAGTAGCTGGGACTACAGGCACGTGCCACTATGCCCAGCTAATTTTTGTATTTTTAGACAAGATGGGGTTTCACCATGTTGGCCAGGATGGTCTCAATCTCCTGACCTTGTGATCTGACCACCTTGGACTCCCAAGGTGCTGAGATTAAAGGCATGAGCCACTGTGTCCAGACACTTTTATATATTATCGCATCAGGCATACACTATTTTTTACACTAATATACTGATTCTAATTCCTCCTTCTTTGTTCCCAGTTTCTACCACTATTCTATTTCATTTGCATATCAAAGTGTTGCTAGGCTTTCTCTAAACATCTGGTTTTATGAAGTACTGAAATCAACTTTTCTGGATGTGAATAATAAAATAATCAAGAGGATTATATCTTGGCAGAAAGATACTTTCTGCTGTAACAACAGACCTAAGCAGAGAAAAAGAAAACAAAACAATAAACAAAAACATAGTTTAAAAGTCAACACATTACCAGTAAAAACAGGGAATGGGAGTAAAAAAAATTGGCTAAACTGATGGATGAACCAACATAGTCATATTTTTCTTGCTTCTACTGAATTGTTTCATATGTAGTATTTGATGCTGTTTCTGACAGTATCTTTCTTACAAGTATATGAATGATCATAGAGAATGTATTTTCAATATAGCCTTTTATTTTTCACATTGCAATTAGTTTAGAGTAAATGGTACCTATTGTTTGACTGGCATCATTGAATCAATAATCATTCGATTAGTATAAATTGGCTTGGGCTGGAACAAAAAGAAAGAATCATTAGCATGATTGCATGTGAAAGGCAGAAAATAGTTTCAGTTATGTTTCACCAGTTTTTAAGTTACATTGTTCTTGCAACAACCCTATGAAGTCATCAGGTTGTTTACTCTCTTGGTAATAAATAAGCTGAGATGTAATGAACCTAAACAGTACATCCTTGATGGAGATCCAAAAATCCAAATGCTTACTGTGGCCTAGGCAGTTAATTAAAAGTACATACACAGTGTAAATTTATTCATTAATTCAATACATATTTATGTAAATACATTTATTCATTCATTAAATTCATATTTATTGAAACAATGTCAGGAGCTGTTCTAGGTACTGAAATAAAGTTTATATTTTATTTTCTTGAAGTTTATATAGCCCTTGATCTGTATTTAGTGATATACATTTGATAGAGGCATTATTATTGATAAATATTTTCTTTATATTTTATAACAATAACAAGACTGATGACAAATGGTTATTGGTCCCACACTGCTTTCAGGAATTTAATAGAGGGTGGTAAGGATTTTAGTCCACTGTATCTCCTGACGGCAAGAGCCACATGTAGGAAGACCAAAGTGCTGTCACATCATCTGGTATTATTTTCATGGTTTTTATAAGGCAGAGCTACAGATTTATTTTTCATGTGAATCCACCAAATTTTCTTTATATTGTCTATTTAAAAAAAAACACACATAATGCAGATGGAATAACACATGCCAATCCATTTTGTTGCCAAAGAGTTTGGAACATTTGATTTCAATAGAATTAATCATGTTTAAGAATTTAAATATTAATGCAGATCACAAGCTATTTAATTGGTATAAGGCTATTAGTAAGCATTGCCAGTGATGATAACTATAATAGATGAGTCAAAACATAATCTTGGATATAAAGACATGGTCATAAATGCTTTGGTCTGTTTAATTCCTGACTCTCTGGGTGCTCTATTTCATTGATGGGTTGTTTTCCTGATCTAATTCCTTCAATTAGATGTTTTCAAACATTCTCTTTTTAATCATTTGCACTTTTTAAATCATATGATGTACCTTTCATACTTCTCTAAGCTATTCTATACATTGCCTCTCAAGGCATCCTAAAGCAGAAGATATTCTATTTATTAAACCTTTCAATGCCTTCCATTTACACAGTGAACAAAATGCAAAGTTGTCCGAAGTGTTTAATCATCCAAGCCAAATCTGATTTTCCTAACTTTTCTTGTGTTAAACCCTTTTCCACTTGTGCAACCTTTTTAATTATCTGTAACTAATCAAGTAAGCATGTCCTGTGCTTTTTCATTTTATCTTTGCTTGAGCAAATCTTTCCCCTACAAGCCACTCTTCTAAGGTATTTGCCAACATGTAATCTGTTTTTACAGGTCACTTTCAGTTTTACAATTACACAATTTTTTTTCTATGTTTCCTAGTTTAAGTAAAACCTGTCCACACCTATCTCCTGTGCGCAGGCTGTTAGGAAAATTAGTCTCATATTTAAGTTCTTTGAGAAGAATATTTCTCTCTAGATATAGTTCAAGCTTCTGGTGACCTCTATGTGAGGATTGCTGTATAAATAATAACTAGCACTGTTTTGTCCCCGTAATAGGCATTCAGTGTCTGTTTGTGAAATTGAATTTTAATTAATTAAGTACCAGATGTTGAAATGAATGCTCTTTTATTAAGGCACATCATTTTGAAAAAGGATTTTTGACATGAACATTGAGAGGAAAATGTAGGCTGGGAGAAATAGTAAAGAAGATGGTTGTAATTGTCTCATGAAATAGTATGTTTATTGCTTCCTCTTCTATGTTGTCACAATTAATTTTATAGTGCCCTTTTAAAACTTATCTCAATATAATTAGGTATTTAGATATCTATATCATCAGTAGACCACATATTCAATAATAATGAATTATGTTTTATTTGATTTTGTATTTAAATATCTTGCATAGTGCTTGACCCATTGTTTATACTCTAAATGCTTATGTGCTGACTGAAAAATGTACAGACTCAAGTCTGGAGATGCTCACATGTCTCAAAGGAAATCTAGGAATATTGTACTGATGTTTAAATCTGTGGCTTGAAAATGTATAATTGTTTTATTCTCATTATTCTTTTTGATATTGAAAAAATGGAGTAATAGCCAGAGTAATTATTTACATTTTCCTGAATTTTGTCTTCATTTACTAAGAGACTTAGAAATCTTTGTTTCATAAATTACTTTTCTCCCAATTATTCTAGGACTCAGATAATTCACTTTTTCAAATGAGCCACTCTTTCAGTGAACATGTGAATATTCTATTGTTTTTTTTACCAGTAGTCACAAGACTCTTTAGCTAAGTGTGCTGCTGACATTGCTGATGTCTGCAAGGCTGGGTGAAGGTGCCTTGTCCATTTGTCTGCCCACAGTTGAGTCCATGACAGACCTGCCAGGGAAACCAATCCTAGGGAAAAAACACTGGTAGAGAATTTTCTTTTTAATTTTTTTTTCAATTATTGTGAATACAAAATAGTTGTATATGTTAATGGCGTACATGGTATGTTTTGAAACAGGCACACAATAATAATCAAATCAGGGTAATGAGAGTATCCATCATCTCAAGCATAACTATTTGAAAATATTTAGTAAATTATTGTTAACTATAGTCACTCTATATTGTGCTTCCAAATAGCAGATCACATTCATTATATCTGTAATTTCGTATCCATTAGCCATTCCGATTTTATCCCCTACTCCCTGCTACCCTTCCCAACCTCTAGTAATCATCAATCTACTCTCTATCTCCATTAATTCAATTCTTTATTTCCCATATATGGATGAAAACGTGATATTTGTCTTTTGATGCCTGGCTTATTTCCCTTAACATAAGGGAAATTCTCTTAGGTCAAGTCAAGAGAATAAACTTCCTTGTTTAGAACACTGAAACATCTAAGGAGCTCATTTAAGCCAATGTGGGTAGACTTCTAATGGAAAAGTTTCTTACAATTTCTGGACTTCAACAATTACAGTGACAGACACATTTATTGTTCAGTCCAGAACATACACACACACACATCACATATACACCAAACTTGTGATTTTAACTACTAAGAAATTAGATTAGACAACATCTAATGTTCCCTCAATGGAGAGACTCTATTACATGCTCATTCATTCTCTCATTCAATAAATACTATAAAGTTCTTCTAAGTGACAAAGAAGATGTTGGGTAAGAATGAAGGCTTAGTCTAAATATGCAACAACCACAAAAAAAGTTGGAGAAGTGAGTCACCACTTTAGTTTATATCCTCACTTTGCAGCGTATCATTTAATATTTTAACAATTTATTTAACCCTTTTTACTTATAGTTACCTTACAAGAAGTATAGTAATGGTAATAGTAACCTTATAAGAAGAGAAGCCAGTAAGTAAAAATAAAAAGAACTGGCCTATGGGGTAGGATAAGAATCAGGAGTCATGGGTTATCAGAGCAAAGGAAGAAGAGAATCTGTGTACTTCTCAGATGTTAAAGAAAAAAACAACCATGTCCAGTATGATAAAAGCCACATCAAAGAGAAACTGGGAGCCAAAGAAATCAATCAACCCCATTATTTTTTTAACCAAAGTCATGGATTTAGTTTATATGATATGTATTTACCTTTTTTGCTCTAGGTGCTACAGTAGGTGTTGGCAATATAAAAACTAATCTAAAATACTTTCTATTTGACTAATCTAAAAGAGTTTGCAGCTTAAAGAACTACTTGAACTTTATTTTTTTATTTCAGGTTCAGGGATACATGTGCAGTTTTACAGTACAGGTCAATGTGTCACAGGGCTTTTGTGTACAGATTATCTCATCACCCAGGTACTGAACTTAGTACTTAATAGTTATTTTTTTCTGATGTCTCCCTCCTCCCACCCTCCACCTTCAAGTAGGCCCCAGTTTGTTATTCCTTTTTTTGTGTCCAGGTTTTCTCATTATTTAGCTTCCACTGATAAGTGAGAACATGCAGGGTTTGGTTTTCTGTTCTTGCCTTAGTTTGCTAAGGATGATGGCTTCCAGCTCCATCTATGAAGAAATTACAGGAACTTTGGAAGGCATTAGAGATACCAGTGCTTCTTAACATTCTTTATATCCCATCCCACAAAGTTTTTGATTTAATGCAAATTATTGTCCAGAAAAATCAGTTTTATAAAAATAAGCAACCTGCATGATTATGAGTAGGTGACTGAAAAACCATTCTGCAATAAGACAGCTTTAGTGATTATACATGGAATTCACTTCAAGATTCATAGTTGCAAAAGAAGCTTTAAATATAAAATTGTTTCTTATTAGATCTTAAAATTTGCTTTCATAATTTGAATCAAAAAGTTAAATAGATGCTAATTTATTTCATTTATTATCTTGTATTCCATTTTATTATCTAAGCTTCTGAAAATCAAAATTGTTACATGGTGTTGGGAAAACATTTAAGGAAATAATTCTTTTGTTAGCCTAAGAAATGAATGATAAAGTTGAATAGCTATTCTTACACATACACACTATTTTATGAAAATATACACTGAAATTATATAGGATTACAACACAATTTGTAAAAAAAGGTCGAGGAATTTAATATTTAAAAAGAATAACCGAAAATAATGAAAAATTCTGAATATCAGCTGGATAAATTCTGTTCATGTGTGTAATGCTGGTAGAAGAAATAATCATATACCATTATTAATTTAGGCATTGTCCACATGAGTCTAATGTAATTAATACAGAATTCTAAGCGTGTTCCAAAATATGATTTTACACTTCCAACAAGAGGAGGAAAACACCTGAATACACTGTTCCATGATTCTGACCCCCTTTACAACAATTTGTATAGGTCAAGTGGTCTCAGCTGGATCCCTTGGTTCAGCTAGGTCTAAGCATGTATTGTCAACTCGGTTAGCAGAGTCAAAATTTGCATAAGGGTTTGTTAAAACAAGTGTAACAAAACACACACACTTAAGAAAACAAAAACAAGATAAGAACAACCAGTGGTATGTTTCTGGTATATTGGGCCCTTGACCAGAATTTCTTGATTTTTGATGAAACTCCAAGCAAATCAGATGGGATGTCTGAAAGAGCTATATTTACTAGAACTCTAATGATAGATTGAGAACCTGAGCAATATTGCTTTTATAGTTACATAAGCAAGTAGTTGCAAAGTGAGGGAGAGCGTCCGTCTCCTCAGTGAGGCATGGCTTTGATTGACAGAAGACTACCGTGTGCCTATGATTTCTGCTGAGAGTTTTAGCACATTGTCAGTAGTTCTCAGAATGTCATGCACACACAGGCAGGAGAGACTTCCTGTGAACATTACACTGTGTAGGTCCTCAAGACTTCAGCACTGACCATGACTAGATGAAGGAATGCCACAGGACATGGAGAAAACATATATGACATTATCTGTGAACTCCCTGAAATTATACGGTAAGATATAATAGGGTGGCCACAATCCCATATTAGTATCTATGGAAAAGATAAGTAGAAAAGCATGAGCTACATATTGCACTCTGAAAATAAGGGTCTCATCTTAACATAAAATGGTAATTTATGTACATAAGATCTGAGTATGTATGTATTAAAAATAATTGTCTGCAAGGATAGTGCCTGTCCTTCAACTATATTAAACAATACATTATTTAGAAAAATGGTGTGGAATCCAGTATGGAATTCTTGTTATTGTGTGGTTACGTTTTCTTTAGTTTATATTGTAATTATTTCAAAGAGCAGGTCAGAAATTGTTCTCATCAATTGGATACACTGAACATATCTGTCAATATCACCAAAGCAAACAAAATTCATAAGTGGTTCAAATGTCAGGAATTTCAAACAGAGACATGGGCAAAGTTAAGAGAGCGTGTAAGGGATGCTGAGAATCCCAGACATCATCAGGACTGGAGAAGCATTACTTCTACTGGGACTGAAATTATGTTACCAGAGATTAATGATTCTGGGAGTCAAAGGAAAGGCCACAAGTCAAAGGAAAGGCTATGAAGGAATGTAATTACTGTAAAAGATGAGGCTGGGTGCAGTAGCCCATGCCTGTAATCCCATCATTCTGGGAGGCTGAGGCAGGCAGATTGCCTGAGACCAGCTGGGGCAACATGGTGAAACCCCGTCTCTATTGAAATACAAAAAATTAGCCAGCCATGGTGGCACACACCTGTAATTCTAGCTACTGGGGAGGCTGAGGCAGGAGAATTACTTGAATCAGGAGGCAGATGTTACAGTGAGCCCAGATCGCACCACTGTACTCCAGCCTGATGACAGAGCAAGATTCCTTCTCAAAAGAAGAAAAAAAGTTAATGCTGAAAGCCAACTGGTTAGGAAATCTGGTGATGTAACATTTTGTATCAGCCACCCTTCATCCCCATCTCAGAGAAGAGCAGATGATTGAGAATAGATCCTTGAAGTGGAGACTTGGGATAACCCACAGAGTTTACTCTTACAGGTAACTGCAGTGTAGACAGATAATTCAGAACCTTTGTTCTCTATTGCTGGGTAATTTCTAGGCTATTCCTTTTACTCAGGCTACAGCAAGGGTAAAATCTTAATGCAACTGAGCTACATATACTTACTATGCTTTGCTTGTGTGATACCATATAACTGAAAATTTACCTGTTGTACATTGAGCTGACTCAAATGTACATTACATGTTCTTGGTAGAATTGATTAATGAAACAAGTGTTTATATGTGAGAATATCATTTAAGAGTATAACATAATTTAAGTAGCTGAAAGAAAAAATAAATCAAAAACGTTCAGGCAAGTGTATTATACAATATCCTTTTATTCAAATTATATTTTAAATACATCTCTGTTTCAGTCCTAAATGTGGGCACTGTATTTTGCATGTACAGTGTCTTAATCTGTGCTACACACAAATGCCATGGTTGAATTTACATCCACCTACTTAGCTCAATTAGTGTATTTTTAAATAGCTATGTAAAGCTTTTTTTTTTAAACCAAAATAGCATCCTGTGAAATGCCTGGGTCCAAAATAGAATTATGTGAAATCCAAAAAACCAAAATAGAATTCCTACAACTCCTGAAATCTAAAACACTTGAAAATAGCTTCAGTGGGTGTGACATATCCATCACTTTCTTATTGACTTAAGGTCACCTCTCAAGTCTTCGTTGTAGATTACTTAAAAATAAAAACAAGCCAGGCACAGTGGTTCACGCCTGTAATCCCAGCACTTTGGTAGGCTGAAGTGGGTGGATCACAAGGTCAGGAGTTTGAGACCAGTCTGGCCAACACAGTGAAACCCTCTCTCTACCAAAAATACAAAAAATTAGCTGGGCGTGGTGGCAGGCTCAGTTAATTTTTTGTATTTTTAGTAGAGAATTTTGGTCTTTATTCTAAGAAACAAAGATGGCATGGTCAAGACTTGAAATAGAAGAGTAATTGATCTGATTAATTCCAACTTTATTTTAAAGTTTGCATTCTATGTGTAGAATAAATAATAGATGCTGGAGGGATATGAGTGTATCTGAGGAGTTCTGTGTCTTCTTGGTGGAGCTGAAATAGAAAACAGACAATTCTGAGAAATATTTAGAAGAATATAAATTTGGAAGAAAGAACAGAGTTAAAAAAAAAAGCTCCAAATAAGAGACAAAATATTTCATCAAATCAGTATCTTCCTTTTGATTGTCTCTTTAAAGAGAATCTACTATTGCTGGTGTAGTGTGCAGGAAGTAATTATCTGATATTTATGACTCTAAATATATTGTACTTTTGTTTCCACTACTTTTACATTAGTTTATTTCCTAGATTACAGTTTTTTTTTCACTACTCCTTGTGTTTTTTTTTCAATAATATCCCCTTTTTTTGATCACTTATGATGCACACATTGGTACTCTAGCTCTCTTTTCTGAGAGATGATATGTCATTTTTGTCTCATCTCGAGATATGTGTATTATTTGGTATGTGACAGAATTGCCTTAGGTAACTGGAATTTTGGTAGTGGCACCTCCTTGCCATTATTTTTCTTTTGTTATAGTGGAATAAATTCCTTCCTTGCTTTTATCCTTGATCTATGCATTGTTCTTAGGTTTTGCTTTGCATATGAGCTAGAAATTAGCCATGGCTTACCAAATCTAACATTGAAGACAGGTGCTTTCCATTTTCAAACTGAAGAATGCTATTTCCAATGATATTGAAATGAAAGAAAGTATAAAGACTGTTTTTATTTTACTTTTAGAATTTGCTTATTGTTGTATTTCATGAGTAGTTTTATGGGTATGGGAGTTTTACAGACATTACATATGATCCTCCCTGAGCACCAGTTAATCTTCTGGTAAATAATTGTGAATTTTGGTTCATTTTTGGTTTTGACCAACCAAGTAGCAGATAGCATTCTTACACATTCACATTTTATAGATGACTCTAAATGTCACTCAAATAAACAGTAAATCTAGATTCAGTAAATCTTCTTTAGATGGATTTCAATATATTAATTCATTTTCATCAGTCTACTTATCAAATATATATGAAATATACAAAAATTGCCGGGTGTGGTGGCTCATGTCTGTAATCCCACCACTTTGGGAGGCTGAGATGGGCAGATCACCTGAGGACAAGAGTTTGAGACCAACCTATCCAACGTGGTGAAACCCCATCTCCACTAAAAATACAAAAAAATTAGTCTGGCGTGGTGGCACGTGCTTGTAATGCCAGCTACTTGGGAGGCTGAGGCAGGAGAATCGCTTGAACCCAGGAGGTGGAGGTTGCAGTGAGCTGAGATCGCACCATTGCGCTCCAGCTTGGGTAGCAAGAGCAAAAACTCTGTCCAAAAAAAAAAAAATATGTATATATATATACAAAAATTATATAAATTTCTCATGAATGTTTTTAGTCATGAAATAGAATTATATACTTTTAAATAACCTGTTTTCTAACAAACTTTTTTTTCAAGCTATGCACATAATTGAAGATGAAAATCTAATAGTCTATATCATAGCATAATGTGCTGAGTGTAACACTGTAAATAAGGGGGCTTCTTCAATTGTGTCATGCACATATACATGGAGGAAAAATTCTGAACTTTTGCCAGGTGTTCTACAGTATGACAAACAGTCTTTATTTAAAAATCTAAATTAATTTAATTTTTTCATACTTTTATTTTAGGTTCAGGAGGTATATGTACAGGTTTGTTACATGTGTAAATTACATGTAAAGCTGCCAAAATTTCAAATAGTTATATTTATTAATTACATCTTGATGGAAAACAAAAGAATTTTGTAAACAATTAGTCGTCTGTTATTTTGTGTATCAGATAACATGTTACATTTCTCTTGTTCTGCTTATTTGAACTTATCAAGACTTGAATGTACCTTTTTTATTTTTTTTCCTGAAGCTCTGCTACACAACAGATGGGATGTCTAACATCCTTTTCTATTTAAAACATGCAAGTTCTAATCAACAGGAGGGTTTTAGAATGTTAAACCAGCCAGCCATAAGAAATGTGTCATGCAGTTTCCTGTCATTCTAATTAATTAGATAGCATTATTTGTTGTCCCCAATGAACCTAAATGAGCTCAATGCCAGGATAATAGCTTCATTCTTATCAAAGGTTTGTTTTCATATTATTCACTTGGATTGAAGCAAAAAAATCAAATATTCCAAGATTATCCCCAGTTTATGAGGACTATGATTAATATATGAAACCTACATATTTAACCTAAGTACTTCCAACAGCCTATTATTGCATGCCATTCTTGTTCTAAAATTACTGATTAAAAGAAATGCTATTTAAATTATTAGTGTGCAAACTATAAATACAATATATGAAATTTTTGCCTTAGTTATTGGGACACAAATGAACATAAAATTAAATGTCAAATGAAAATCAGAAAACAAATTAGAAGACAGTGATTTGAAATATTTAATCTTAATCTGAAGGACATCCTGTGAGATTTTAGAGTGAAGGAGACATGCTAAGTAAAATAATAATGACAATAGGTAATTAAGCAAAAGTGTAAAATACTAATTTCACTGTATGATTCCAGCAAGTATCATACATTTATAATAGTATGATACTTATAAATATTTACCTATCATTACCGTCCTTAAAAATATCTACTTACTCAAAACATCTCACTAATTATATATTTCTTTTCTTCCCAATAGTTGTGCTTTGATGTTTTCTGCAAATTTATTTAAATTGTTTATTTAAATGTATTTTGTTTATGTTTCAAAAGTCTAAACATATGTTCACCAACACAGATGCTTATTGTTGTATATAAAAATTTAAATGTTGATGCTAACAAGTGATGCAATCTCTAATAATAAATCAGATCTGGTGTGTATTTGTTGTGTCTTCTAAGAAGATATTTGTATAATGACATCGACGTCATCTGGAAATAACTTGCAACCGTAATAGATCTTAAAAGTTGCCATGACACTCCTATTATTGCTTTGGAAAAGTCTTCCACCACTGCTATGTCATAATTAAGTATTAATTGATAGAAATATGTGCTTTATCTTTGGTAGTACTTCAAAGCTGTCAGCAACCAGTGCATTCTCTTCAGCTCATTTATTTCAGTTGAAAACGTACTGGTTTGCTAGCATCCACATAAATTGTACTCATGAAATATTCCTCTATTTACATAATTGTAATTAAGCACTCCCTTCCATAAAACGTTCAAGCTAAGTTTCACATTTTCCTTGTTTTCATATGTCAGTGTCTGTAATATGTACTAAACCTCAGGTTGACAAGCTTTTTCCGTAAGGGGTCAAATAGTAAACATATTAGGCTTTGCAGGCTATTCAGTCTCTGACACAACTATTCAACTCTGTCATTGTGGTGCTTGCAAACAGCCATAGGAAATGGTATGTAATGGATGCATTGCAATAAAAAATAATTTACTGAAATAGGTACTGTGTTTGATTAGGCCCACAGACTATAGGTTGCCCACTCTTATGTTAGACCAGAGGCTTCTTTAGGAAAGAGATGATACCTCATTCATTTTCTTTACCACACAGTGTCTGCCACAGGAATTTGCACATTTTAGGGCCTTCAAAATTCATTGAATTACTGGGAGATATGTGATGGTACTATAATATACTGTACCGTCAATTGTATAAGTTATGGGGAGTACATAAAGTTAAAGGAACAAAAGACAGTGATTCAGAGAAAACAGGAGTAAAATAAAAATAATCTATGTTGTCATTTTAAACTATTTTCCTTATTTAGAAATTATATTACAAGAAAAAACTGAATCAATAATAATTTTTGATATTTTTTACTGTGTTTGTGAGAATACAAAGTCCTTTTCCATGAGGAGCACATAATAGAGCTAGGTAGAAAGACAGCATCCCAAACGCCTTAAGAAAGTGGTGAGCGCAGATCCATTGTTATACAGCAACACGTGAAGTACTTTCAAAAATAATTGACGTCTACTTCAGATATGACAAATGAGAAGAGTTTTGGAAGGTTCAAAACGATGAAATATTGAAGTAACTACTGCTTTAAACCTTACTCTCTAAATTCATTTAAAAAATGAAGTATAGGTACAGACTAAAAATAGAGGAAGTGCTTTCATTTTCCTATAATATTGCTGGTAGGTACGCCATAAAGACAGTTGTATTTCCTCAGACCTTGATTCCAGAGTAGAACTTGTGACCAAGACTTCTGCTTTAAATAAGTCAAAAATGTGATTTTCTATAATGCAAACAAACTTGCAACTTCAAAGTACTTATTTATTCACAGTGGTGCACCAAGTTCCATAAAATGTGAACGTATAGTTTTAAAAATTTCAATGATACACATCATGAGCTTGAGGAAATGGAAAAGCAAATAAATGGAGATATTGAAGAAAATACTGATCTGGAAGTTATATGTGAGGTCAGAGCTAAAAATACTGATTTGGAAGTCATGGACAAAGAGATCTCTTGGAGAAGGAGTTTTGACTTTCCTGCAGTTGGAATGATGGAGTAGAAAATCCACTATACAAACATTAAAAAAATATGAGGCCCACATTTGTGGTTGGTTGTTTGACTCTACAGACTTATTTCCCTGTCTTTAAACTAAGAGAGATGTCTTTGAGGTCTGGAGGACCTTCAGATACTTTTCAGCTGTAAAATTATTCATTTATGCATGAGGCCTCCTTCAATTTAAATCAATGCATATGTCACATTAAATGTCATAATTCAGCTTATATTCATATTTCTACCACAATAAACCATAGCAGAATATTTAATTAGGGCTTATCATGTTTTCTCATTTAGAATTCATATGGGCTTCATGAGGTTTCAAATCCCTCAAGAAAGATGTTCCACCTGTTACGTTTATTTTGGTTTCTTCATTTAAGTCTTCTATAAGCAAACTTGTTTTAAGACATCTTTCTATTTGGGATGCTTCCGTTTGAAATTTTTGCAATAATTACAATATGAACATTGCTATTAATGGGGATACTGCTAGTTTTCCTACTGGAAAGCAGATTTGCTCATGACTCATTATTGATTACATAATTTATCACAAGACATTGGAAAGTAATATGATTTTCATACAGATCTACCTCTATTTGCATTATATTAAGAATAATTTTAATCTAGTTCCTATCCTTAAGTATAAGATATTTCAACTTCATCCTTCCTTAGTGCTTGCAGAGTGGTTAAGCTCTTGTACTATAGTTGATATTAACTGCTTAGTCAGAATCTATATACAAGTAAAAATACAAAGGAAATATGGAGAACATACACCATAGCAAAATTATTAATTAGAGAAATCATTCCTTACTAATTTATTTGAAAATAAATTTAACCAGATTTTGCCAAAATAGAGACGTCTCAAACTCTGATGGTAATTAGGTAAATTTCATAATTTTCTTAAAATTAAAGAACAAATATAGAGAGATGTGGAAAGAAATTTGGAAAGCCCTAAATTAGAAGACAAAGGTAAATTTAGATCATTCCCTGAGGGTAGCACAGATATTTCTGGAATGACTGGCAGACAGAATGAGATCTTCTATAGTGTTGGTGCCAAGGATGAGATAGTTAAGTTCTTATCATAGGATTAAACAGATTAAATATGGATTAAGGCAGAGCCAGAAATGTCAAAAAAAAATTGATACCTGGCTTCAAAATACATTTAAAAATTTACTAAAATAATTATATTATACTACTCTTGACTATCTTTGAAACCAATTGTGAATTAATTCACACTGACAATAAAACAATCCCAACTAATTTCTGTACTTTTAGAGCCTTTCATCAGTACCAGCATGTAGAAATACAAAGTACGTACCGTTCCCTCATATTAAGGCAGTAAAAATAGGGCATCTATTAGTTTTCTATTGATGCATAACAAGTGTTCACAAACTAAACAACAGCCACATATTAGCTCACAATTCTAGAGGTCAGAAGTCTGGCGTGGCATGACTTAGTTCTCTGCTCAGGGTTATCACAGCTTGAAATCAAGACAGTTCAGGCTGACTTTTTGTCTGCAAGCTCTGGGGAAAAAGCTTTTTCTAGGTTCTTTCCTGTGGTTAGCAAAAGTCAATTCTCTGCTATTGTAGTTCTTTGGTCCCCTCTTTCCCTCACTGCTGTTGGATGAAGACTGCTCTTAGCCGTTAGAGCCTGTCTTTCTCTATTGGCAATTCAGAACAAGGATGTCTGATCTTTTTTTCCAGGCAGAACACAGTTCATCTCTGTGATATTCATTCAGTGACAACCTAGTAAAGAATCTCTGCTTCTGAAGGATTCATGTGATTAAAAAAGGCCAATCCAGGCTGGCCAGGGTGGCTCAAACTTGTAATCCCAGCACTTTGGGAGGCAGAGGCAGGTGGATCAGGAGGTCATGAGTTCTAGACCAGCCTAGTCAATATGGTGAGACCCCCTTTCTACTGAAAATACAGAAATTAGCTGGGTGTGGTGATATGTGTCTATAGTCCCCACTACTCAGGAGGCAGAAGCAGAAGAATCACTTGAACCTGAAACGCAGAGGTTGCAGTGAACCAAGATGGTGTCACTGCACTCCAGCCTGGGCAACAGAGTGAGACTCTGTCTCAGAAAAAAAAAAAAAGAAAAGAAGAGAAAATAAAAGGCCCACCAAATTGTCTTCCTATTTGAGGTCAACTGTGCTATATAACATAACCTAATCAAAGTAGTAATATTTATGGAATTCACAGTTCCAAAGATTATATACGGTGCCATTGTAGAATTCTGCTTATCACTGGACTCTGGAACCTAAGGACCTGTCTTTACACCTGGGCTCTACTAATTTCTAGTTGTGTGATCTTGAGAAGTCTCATGATTTATTCCTTCCTCAGACTTCTTTGTAAATTAGCATCATACTATTGTGAGACGTTTACACTGATATTAACTCCTGAATTCATGTTAGTTAGCTATTATCATTAAGTTACAAGACTATACAGACAAACATGGGGAGAAGAAATGGTATGAACAAATAGTTCATAGTGAGCCTGTATCTTGAAATGAAGATGAAATGAGAGCCATCTATTTGCCCTTCTCTCTGTGCATTTCAGTTCCTATGACCCTCCCATGATGAAAATATCTTCAATGCTAAAGTTCTAGAATTTAAAATATGAGTTTTGGGTACAGTTTCACCACTAAATAGGACCAAAACAACCCCTTCATATGCTATATATGGGAAAACAATGATCTTATGGAGTACTGGGATAAACTGGTTACTAGACATCTTGAGAAAGAGTCACCAAGGGTCCAAAAATCCATAAGAAGGAATTTTCAAGGGTTACAGTGCATTTATCTAAAATTTAATTTATGCACTGAATTTATGTAATCACCTCTGAACGAGATATGACTTCACTTGTAAATTCAAATTGATCCAACTACAGAAGCCAAAATTAAACAATTTTACAGCACTGTTATTTTGACTACATAAAATCCATTTTCATAAAATGACTACTGCAGTTTTTATTTATCTTTCCTCCCTTTCAGAACCATCTAGGAACAATTTTATAGAAGTGCTTGCTGGCCTGACTAAAATATGTACATGTTTTGGTGTCTTAATATCAGCTACCTTCATGCAAAACAGTCTCCTCTCTGCACTGAAGTTCTGCCTTATTCTCTGTGAAACATGCGCCCTACCGTGGTTATGACTTGAGGGTATTTAAAGAGCCTGAGATTTACAATCAGAAATGCCATGGATTTGAAGTCTGTTGCATCGAAGTTTTACGTCCATGTTTTACTCCCTGCATTAGAGCCTGACTTGATTAGCAGGTCAGCCATCCTAAGAGCTGGGAACTTGTTGCCTTTTGAGAATCAACTTTGATGTTGATTCCTGAAATCTGTGGGTCTATTGATAAAAACTTGAATAAGAAATAATAACTACATTTGGAGCTCCTGCTGCTAAACTCTGTTCATCTATTAGGGTGCATCTTATTTATCTACAGTCAGTTCACATTTTTCAGGGTGCTGGTTTCTCAGTGCTGGATTAGATTTTGTCTAAACTGCTTTAGCCAAATGCCTTTCCCTATCCCAGCTGATGATTCTCTTTCTTCTGTCAGCCCTGGTAGGTTCTGTAGTCCCACTGTTCTCTATCAGGTCTTGTCTATCTTTGGAGAAGTGTTAATAAATGTGGCCTAATTGCACTGTATAAAATTGTAGAGAAGCAATACCACGATAAGAACAGATAACACTGTGCCCTGCATTACTCTAATCCAATGGTGAATACTAAGATCTATTTTTGTTTGTTTGTTGGGAAGCTGTTAACGTTTTCAGTATAATCAATGAAAGCCTGTCATTGAAGGCTGTTAAAATGGACTAGAACACTTCACAGATTACACTTTCAATACTGTTGAGTTTTTTCCTTAGCAGTTATGCCTAAAGCCAGCATCAGCCATTTGGTTGATGGTTTATATTAAAATCAAGAGAATCTCTGTTTAGGCATAGGGATTTTTGCCTTTATTTATTGAGATATTATTCATAGACCACCTGCAGTAATAAATACCTAGAATTTTTGTATTTATTAAGCCGATTTATTTTATTTGTTTATTTAATGCAAATTGTCTGATCCCATTACATTTATGCTGAATCAATATTTGGATTCAGCTAGCTCACCAGATGATTTATTTATCTATTGCCTATAACAACGCTGGCAAAAATTCAACAGCCCTATAATAAAATATAAAAATCTAACATATACTTCTGTCAGATTTCAAGTCTATTCATTTGCTACTCTATGTTACAGAAAAAAGATAAAATGCAAATTATAGTAATTAAATGATTTCTGAATTTTTAAGATATTCTGCTTCATTTAGAATAGTTATTCTTGTGAATTTTTTTAAATGTCAGTTATACAAAATAGGAGATTATTATATAGACGCTGTGAAAGGAAATGAAAACGTTTATACATGGCTTGGGTCATGGCATAGAAATTTCTGGATCAACAAAGGTCAACTAATCATATCCACTGAAAAATGACTGACATCATCCTTCACTCTCAAACTGTGATTTTCTTTGGGTTAATTTTGAAATCATACATTAATATATGTCCTAGTGCTTAGACAAGGGATGACCCTGTTTATGAGAATTAAGTCTCTCTACCTATATGCAGAACTGTGAGATGAGGGTAGTTTTATTGAATGATTCAGAAAGATAGGATAGGAATGTACTGAATCATTACAGAATCATAAGTTAGTTTGCAGAAAGGCATACAAATATATACGCAGAAAAATCTGTGTAGTTTGAGCAGTTACATAAATCATGCTGATCTAACAAGCTTCAAACAAGTGGAAGTCAGGCCCTTGTCTTGTCTCCAAAGACATTCTTTGCCTTTTAGTTAAACCCCTTTCTTTCCAGGCAGAGTTGACCTCAGACTTCTCTCTAACATTAATCTCCAATAACTAGGTAACAAAGGTAAATTCAGTGAAGGCATTACTGTCATCCTGGGAAACTGGAGGGTGAGCTACAATGCCTATGCAGCAAAGCTGAGTAAACCAGAAATAAGAAAGATAAACAATCAGTGGACACATTCTTCTCCCACAAATGCATTCTCATCAAGTTGCTACAGCCATGGGGTCCCAAAGGAGGAACTGGCAAGAAAAACACAAATGAGAAAACAAAACCTATTCACAATTTCAGTGTTCGTTGAGACAGAGTAATTACAGAACTATCAGGCCCAATTACAAAGCACACAGAGACAATTGGCATAAAGTATTTAGAAAGCCAAGTAGAGAAGCTGTTTGACCAGCGTGCTTCCATTCATTGCAACCCAGCTCAGGGGCCTCTTGCTCCTGGTTTGTAAGTCAGACAACTACACTGTATAATTGCATTGCTTGTTCACTCTGCCCTTAAACATTTACCATAGAGAATTAATTTCTCCGTGAGATCTTCTCTTGCAAATTAGAAAATGCTGATTACTTGCTCCATTCCCATTGCAGGAATTTCCTTCCTTTTCATAAATTCTCCCCTCCTCTTCTCTTAACATTTTGATTTATGCAATGCACATGTCAACCTAATAATTCACAAAGCTTGTGCATCAACATCTTTTGCAAAATGTATATTCTATATATATTTTGAAATCTTGTGTACATTTAGAAGTCAAGTAATATTAGAAGGTTAATTTCAAAACTCCAACTCCATCTCCATTTCTAAAATATGTACAAACATAGGCCATGATCCCAGAGATGTATTGCACAGGATGTCAGATTTTTCAGGTTCCACCTATGCTGGAGTCTAAGCTCTAAGTAACTTGGCAATGAATACAAAATTTAATAAAATATCCCTTGTAGTAATTTTATTTCCAACAGAATAAGAATAGCAATTGACACCTGGGACTGTGATAAATAGATGTCACAAAAATGTGATTCTTTGATTCCTGTCACTTTTATTTTGCAGTCTTGGCCAGTATAACCCTCCCCACAGATGAACAAATAGGTGGTAAATTAAGAGACTTCCCACACATTCTCAGAAAGGAATGCAACAGGCATTAAACCTGTTTCTTTGTACATATCACTTATCAAAATTGTATTTTTTTAATCAATTTTGTTTTTAATTATGAAATATTTCAATTTTCCAGAAAACTGGAGTAAAACAATAAATATACACCTAGGTACCCAACATCAATATTTTAAAAATTAACATATAGTTCTACTGGTTTCATTTTTAAATAGCATTTTAAGTATGAATTTGATGCTCCCACATCCATCCCACCTTCATGGTCTCATTTATTTTTCTTCTTGCCTAAATGTCACTATTGTTCTGGTAACTATGTATCCTTCTTATGTATGTTTTAAAAAGCAAATGTGTGCATCCATAAATACAGTACTTCTCAGTGTTTTAAAAATCATATTAATTATAATATAATCATCACTTTCGACTTACCTTTTTAAATGTATCCAAATTTTGAATGTAGATTTCATTCCGCCATGTTGACTGTCTTATCCTTACTGGTATAAATATCACAATTTATTTATCTATTTCTTATTTTTGTGAACATTTCATTTAGGTTTTTCTTTTATAGAAAATATTTCATGCACTACATTATTTAGATTTCATGCACTACATTATTTAGATTTACATTATTTAGAGTTCTTCCTCTGTTTGTTTTTCCTACGCATTTTCTTCACTGTTTTGAGCCATTTTTACAATTCTGTACAATATTTTTTGTTTTGATATTTAGGATACATCTCTGACTAGATCTCAATTAAAATTACTTTGAATTTATACATTTATTATATAATTAATTAGGGAGAAATTTATCATCATTAATAAACACAATAAATTATCAACATTAACTCAGGTCTTCTTTATAACCAGAAATATAAAATATACTTTACCGATATTTTTTGGTTTTGACATATTTTTATTTTTAATAGACTTTGCTGGCCAGTGTGGTGGCTCAAGCCTGTAATCTCAGCACTTTGGGAGGAGGAGGCAGGCGGATCACGAGGTCAAAAGATCAAGACTATCCTGGCTAACACGGTGAAACCCCATTTCTACTAAAACTACAAAAAATTAGCCAGGTGTGGTGGCACTTGCCTGTAGTCCCAGCTACTCAGGAAGCGGAGACATGAGAATCACTTGAACCCAGGAGGGGGAGGTTGCAGTGAGCCGAGATTGTGCCACGGCACTCCAGCCTGAGCGACAGAGAGAAACTCCAGCCCCACCCCCACAAAAAAAGACATTGCTAAGTAAAGTTTGCTAATAATTTAATACTTTTGCAGGAAATGTTCATAGGAGAAATTGTCTTATAATTTTTTTCTTAAACAGCTTTTGCCTCATTTTGGGATAAAAGTGTTAGTAGTATCATAAAATGGTTTCATGTGTTTATAATAGAGGACTCATCATTTTCTTGAAGGTTTGATCAATGTTGTCATTAATATAACCGGAAACAATATGTTTGTGTGAGGAGATTTCTACTATTTCTGCTATTCACATGAGTAGTGATTAGTTAGATTTAATATTTCTTCTTGAGCCAAAATTACTACCTTATTTTTGTTTTAAAAAAAGTTTCATTTAAGCTTTTAGTTTGCCATGCATTTTTTTCATACTATTGTTTTATGATATTTAAAGATTATGCTTTATCTTGCGCTATTTGCATTTTGTCTTTTCTATTCTTTTTTTTCTTTTCTTTTTTTTTCTTTTTTTTTTTTTTTTTTTTTTTTTTTTTGAGATATTAGAGTCTTGCTCTGTCCCCAGGCTGGAGTGCATGGCGTGACCTCGGCTCACTGCAACCTCCGCCTCCTGGGTTCCAGCGATTCTTCCGCCTCAGCCTCCCGAGTAGCTGGAACCACAGGTGCGTGCCACTACACCGGGCTAATTTTTGCATTTTTTAGTAGAGATGGGGTTTCACCATGGCTAGGATAGTCTCGGTCTCTTGACCTCGTGATCCGCCCGCCTCGGCCTCCCAAAGTGCTGGGATTACAGGCCTGAGCCACCGCCTCCAGCTGCATTTTGGCTTTTCTAATAATGTGTGTATGTGTGCATTTGTGTTCTCAGTTTTGTTTGTAGTGTTTGTCAAACATTTGTTCATTTTATTCTTCTTTTTTCAGAATGAGATATTCATTAAATACATAACTTATTAAACTCATTCTTATTTTTATATATTACTTTCTTTTAGTTTATTTACTTTCTACTCTCTAGTTCTAGTGTATATTTCTCATACCTTTCAAAAATAATATAAATAATATATGTGTATATAATTTTCTTTAAGAAGTCCTTTGGGTATACCTTACAATTTTTAATATCTAGCATTTGATATTCATCTCACAATTTATAATTGTGTTATAATATTTCTTTCTCATTCATGAATTAGGTAGATGTTAGCTTATTTCTGAGTGGAATTTCTTATTTCTTGAAGGAGTAAGACATTTTAAAATCAAATTTATTGAACTATTGTCATAGAGTGTGGCATATTTGATACTGATTATTTGGAATATATTTACTACTTCCTTCAAGGATTATTATGCTATTATTTCTTGCAAAGGTTTTATATATTTTTGAAAAGAATATGCACTAATTTGGGGAATAATGTTGCTCTATATGTCTGTTATATCACTTTTAATGCTAGCATTATGAATGTATCTTTTAAGTTGCCTGGTCTTTCTATTTCTGAGAAAAGCATATCAGAAGATTTATTCACTCAGTTGTTCTTCAATTCATTTAGTTACTATTCACTGAGCAACTTCAATGTGCCATAGGGAGGATATTGGTAGGAAATCTATCCTTTCAATTGCTCATGCCCCAAAAGCTTGAAATCTTTTGTAGTACACATGTACAATCTATCAGAAAATGTCAAAGTTCTTATGATGACCTACCAAGGCTATACCTGCCTGGAATGCAGAACTATTGCAGAGTTTTGAGTAGACAAAAACAACAGACTGATTTTAATTTGAAAAGATCAGGCTCAGCTTTTATGGAAACTATTTAGAAGGCTGTTGCAGTAATTCAGATGAGAGATGATGGTGGCTTGGTTCAGGTAATAGTAGGAGAATTTTGAGAAATGATTATATTCTGTATATATTTTCAAGTACTGATAATAGTGTTTTAAGTTATATAAGATATGTGCATCAAAGGTATCTTCAATTTTTTCATGTCTAGGCAACTGAAGGGGAGGTTTTGTCACAAATTATATTCTATAATTATGTATTTTAAAACATTTCCTCTTAATATAGCTAAATGTTTTATATATTTAGACTATTTTGTTAGATTTACTTTGGTCCAAGCTTAAAATACCTTTCCCTTGAATTATTTCCTTTAATCTAAAAAAATCACCCTCTTTATTTCTGTTTGTTCTTAGTTACTACTACTTTCTCAGTTTGTGTAATATTTCTTTGGCCATCCTTACACCTTTTTGTTGGCTCATAAAATACTGTAAAATTTAAAATGTATTGACTGTTTGTACAAGACATACAAATTAAAAATTGCAAATGGGTAGTACATCTCTTTTCACTCCTAACTTAAACCACACACTTTCTTCTCCAGGGGTAGCCAGTGTTTTCAGTTTCTATCCATCATGCTATCCATCATGTGTGCTATAAAAGATTTCAAGCTTTTTGGGCATGAGCAATTAAAAGAATAGATTTTCAACCAAGGTTCTCCTTATGACATATTGAATTTGCTCAGTTGAGGGGTTCAAGACTTCATGGAGGAAATAAATACAGATGGAAATGGCAGGTGAAAACAGCAAGAGCCTAGAATTAGAAGGGGAGTCTGAAGATGTGCCCAAATTGCTGCAATCTCATGATAAAACTTGAAAAGATAAGGAGTTGATTCTTAAGGATGAACAAAGAAAGTGGTTTCTTGAGAAAGAATCTACTGTTGGTAAATACACTATGAACATTGTGGATATGACAACAAAGGATTTTGAATATTACATGAAAACTTAATTGATAGAGCATTGGCAGTGTTTAAGAGGATTAATTCCTATTTTGGAAGATGTTCTAGTGGGTAAAATGCTATCAAACAACATCACATGCTATCGAGAAATCTTTCCTGAAAGGAAGCATTAAGAATGGAGCAAAGTGTATTGTTGTCCTATTTTAGAAAATTGCCATGGCCACCTCAACTTTCAGCAACCCCCACCATGATCAGTTAGCAGCCACCAACATCAAGGCAAGACCCTCTACCAGCAAAAAGATTATGACTCATTGAAATCTCAGATGACTATTAGCCCTTAAGCAACCAAGTATTTTTGAACTAAGATATGTACTTTTTTTTGATATAATGGACAGTATAGTGTAAACAGTATAGAATGAACGTTTTATATGCAATGGAAACTTCCCAAATTCATGTGCTTCATTCTTGCCTTATTGTGATATTTCCTTTATTATGGTCTGAAACTGAACCCACAATATTTCTGGGGTAGGCTTGTACATATATTTTAGCTTCTATTGTATTTGGAATTATTTCTGTTTTGCATACTATTTTTTGCTTGTTTTCCTCTTCTCCATGACTTATATTCTGTCAGCCATTGTGTCATCATCTTTCCCTCTGCCAGATAGATATTATATTGTCTAATTTTATTTAATGTATTCATTTCCTGTATTCACTTACTGCATTTTTCTAATTAACACACTAAATCAAAGGCTAAATTTATTAATTCCATGATCAAAGTCTGGTTTAATATTGAGAGACACATTTTCCCTAAAGGCCAATAGAGGTACTAGAAATGAAATAGGAGAAAGTTGTGTAGGAGAAAACTGTATTTGTGATATTTTCTTCTGTCTTATCAAAACATTCTATTAAGTAAGCCATAACTCAGATCTGTCTACAAAATTCCACTTTCATTCTGTATATTTTACCTTTAAGCTGGTTGTATTTCAAAAACTGTGCATAGAAAATATTCACAGTATTTTTCATGTACAAAAATGTAATATCATTTAAACTCTGTAAAAGACTTTGAAAAAGACTAAAAAGTATCTTTTTGTGGGAAAACTATAACTCAATCTGGGTATATTATTGTATGGGGTCTGTGCCTTTCATTGCCTTTGATTTATTTTACTACTAAAATGTTGAAAATTAATAGTAACGTCATTTATTCTCTTCCATAGAAATACAAATGAATTTGTTGGAGGTGCAATTGATAACCTCCCTTTAAAAAAAATCTTGTTTTGCATTTATAAACACATTTATTTGAGTTTCTTAATAGCCCAAAAATGTATCTGCTTTTTTCATTCTCTGATCCAGTTTTTACATTTTACTCTTTTTTTTCATTAATTAGTGAGCTAGACAAATATTTTCTCTAGATTTATTGAGTTATAACTGATAAATAAAAATTGTATGTATTCAAAGTATGCAAAATTATTATTTGTTAGATGTGTACACTGTGAAAATGATTATCACAGTGGAATTAACACCTCTATCACTACATACAGTAATTACATGAGTGTGTGTACATGTGTCCATGCTAAGGACACTAACAATCTACTCTTCTAGCACATTTCAAGTAAACAATATAATTGTCACCATGCTGTACATTGGATCCTCCAACAATTCTTGTTATAACTGACGGTTTATATTCTTTGGTTAACAGCCCCCAATTTCTCTCAACGCTCATCATCTAGCAACTGCTATTTTTTTACTCTCTGCTTCTGTGAGTTTAATTTTAGATTACATATGTTCTTAAAATATCTCTCTTTTTGTGTTTGCTTTTTTCACTTACCATGGTTTGTTTCTGTTGTCACAGATGCCAAGATTTACTTCTTTTTACAGCTGAATAATATTTCGTTGTGTGCATGTGTGTGTGCTTCTCATATTTGTTTATCCACTTATCTGTCCAGAGAGACTTAGGTTGTTTCGTTATTGACTGTTATGAATAATGCTGCAATAAACATATGTGTGTAGATATCTACTGGAGATACTGATTTTGTTTCCTTTGCATATATATCTAGAAGTGGGATTGCTAGAATGTTTCACTGTTTTATGAGATAAATAAATCTTTGAAATGTGCTAAATTTATACAGTTACACTTTTAACTTTAAAATTCATCATCTAATAAGTCATACTTAAAATAGAAAGCTGGGTATAAAATTCTTAAATTTTGTCCTTTTTTTGGTCTAAATTTGAAGGCATTCCTCTGTTATTTTTGATTAGATAGTGCAGTTAAAAATTCTGTTAGGAGGTTTATTTTTTACATACAGGTTTTCTTTGGAAGCTTTCATCATTTCATCATTTTGTAACTTATAAGACAATTTAATAATTTATACTCTATTCTCAGACAATGAATTCTTTAAATCTGATGTCTCAGTTTTCCCATCAGATCAGAGAAATATTATTCTAGCACTTTTTATTTCTTAGTTTATTTTCTACAAACTCTCCATTATTTAACTTTTCTATTTCCTAACATGTCTTTTTCTCTCTGTTTTAACAGATTTCTAGCAGACTTAGAGATATTAGATTATTTGTCCAAGCTCACACATGGTGAAAAGTGACAGGATTGGAATTTAGAACTCAGAAGTTCATCCCTTAACACAAAAATAAATAATTAGGATTTTTTGTTTGATCGTCTGTTACCTTCTGGAACTTAATGCTATAGACAGTCAAGAATCTAGAGATTAAAACCCTGAGAGAACTATAATTGCCACTCATGTACAAC
This sequence comes from Cheracebus regulus, assembly GCA_963574635.1. Classification (NCBI taxonomy): domain Eukaryota; kingdom Metazoa; phylum Chordata; class Mammalia; order Primates; family Pitheciidae; genus Cheracebus; species Cheracebus regulus. The sequence continues at coordinate 34,226 of CAUYQU010027421.1, read as the reverse complement.
TGAGTCTCCACTTTAAGATTTTCTCATTTTATTTTATTCCAAAGAACATGTCCCTTTTCAGGAGAAACAATACTAACATGTTCTTTTATAAGTCTCCCTATAATAGCTATAGCAGAACATCTACATTAACCCTGAAATGCTTAAAAAGTGAATTATCACCAAAGGGTTTTAAAATCCTGTCTCCTGCACAGAGGATTGCTGGTGCTTACAGAATTGAAACACCAAAATAAACACAAATTTTGACACTGAGTTATTCAATTAGAAAGAAAGTACTAGAGACTCAGGCATGACTATAGCATTTTGGAGGAAATTAAGCATTTCTTAGGAATCAATACATGCTCTGTTATTAACTATTGTTTGAATACATGTATAAACAAATCTAAAACAGGATCATTGAAGTGCTGAAGCATTAAGCTCATAAAAAAAAATCCAGGCCATAAGATTTAGAAAATAAAGAAAATTATATCATTTGATTTGAACTATTTTGTTAGCTGTGGCAGTTATCACGAGATACTTTGTGAGAGGAAAATCAGTGTCTGAAATTAGCACCTTGATATTTTGCATATACAAAAAGTACTTGAACTTAGCCTAACATAATTCCTCTTAGAAATATCAGTCCAGTCATTCCTTTAGCAGTCTTTGAAAGCTCTGAATAGGCAAAAAAAAAAAAAAAAAAAAAATAGCCTTATTACTTACCATTGTATCTACCTAGCTAACTATCAATTTCAACCTGAATGGGGTGGACTCCACATGACATTAAGTCAAGGTTCTCCTGCCTCAGGAGCAGATAAAAGCAGGAGAGTAGTGAAATGATCTTGGAGAATTCTCTTAAGCAACTTTGTCTTTCCTTTCTTTTTGTGTAATAATTACATCTTCACAGAGCAAATTCTAAATGTAACTACGATTCTTTTGATTATCGATTGGAAGAGGGTACTTGGTTTACTTTTATACATGACTAGCAGCCACTCTTTGCACTGCAGAATGCATATCTTTAACACTGAGATTTTGATGACACCAACTCAGAGAGGTTTTGCTAAATATAAACAAATATAAAAGCAAATTGATCATATACACCATGAAGTATTTTATAAATTCATAATATTAAAAATATACATGATAAATCTAACATGCTTTTCTAATGGCTAACTTATTTGCACACTTAGGTTTAAAATCATGCATGTCAAAGTTTATTATTAATAATAGCCTATGATTTTCTTTTGTAAATTTGTATTTTTCTATTTAAAAAATTTTCCTTTTTTTTCTCTCTCTCTTAGCTCTGTTACATTCTTCTCAAGGACTGAAGCGGTAGTAGGTGAATGTTCTATCTTGGTTTAACTAGTCCCGAGGGGGTACTTCAGAGGTAGAAAAAAGAAGCCTAAGATTCAGTGAAGGACAAAGGGGAAAAAGGAATATAGGTGGTGAAAATCAACTTATGATCCCTGGTCCCTTGTGATTCATTACACCATACTTTACTGAAGGCTAATAGGAAATGTTCGGTAAGTTTCAGTCTCTAAGTTCCTACTAAGGCAATATTCTGTTCTTAAAGACATTGGTAATATGTCCTGTAGAAAATGCACACTCCCTTCATAATTCTCATACTTCTTGGTATGTGTTTTATTGCTTCCTGCTAGTCAAGGTCTAGATTGTGTCTTTGTAGTGAGTCATGTTTTAAAATTTTATAAACTAGTGATAGAAATAAATAAACTTGCAACAGCAGTTTTGTTTTAAAAAAAAAGTTTAGGCAACTATGTGAGGGGATTTTTTTTTAGGTCACTATGGGATTTAATTAGAAATTTCCACTATTATCTGTGGACAGATAATAATATTTAGCAACCATATCTAAATTAATTAAAATGCATTCATTTACTAGATATTTGCAAACCTACTATGTGTTATACTATGAGGATAAAATTATTTTATTTAGTTCCATAATTTAAACATTAATTTTTTTTCTTTCTCTCTCCCAAGCTGTTTCACTTTCACACTCCACTCCAGCCAACCATTTTTCAAGGTCAAAGGTAAAATGTGCCTCAAGAAAGTTTTACTATAATATGAAGCAGATAATTTCAAGTTGAAGGGCCAAGATTTTTAATGAGGAAGGGACCCTTGATTTCTAGTAAAGTTTGAGGAACGATTAAAGAAAATGTTTTATAACCTTTTAAGCAAGTACCACAGAAGATATTCCTCTGTTTCAGGGATTAAAAAGTAAACTATGGTGTGCTGTTACTTTTTTTTTTTTTAATAAGACTCTATTTGTAAAATATTTCTTGGATAAAATATTTAAGCAAGTTAAAATGATAATGAGAGTCATTTGTATAGCAATTGCAAAACGATCACTGGTTTTAATGGATACACCATCTCCAACCCCAAGTGACTATGATTTATTTTTATGTTCATTAATTAAGTGAGTTTTCTATCAGAGGAGGGAAATGTCAATCATAGATGCTTTCAACGATTTGCTTCAAGTTCAAAATCAGCTGATAAAAATGTACATGGCATTTTAAATAGCTGAGTACATTAATGTCATGGAAACTTGGAATATGAAATTGGATTAAGCCTTGAACCAAACTTCTCTGAATGCGTGGATAATAAAATAAAGGCAGATAAAGATTATTTGACTCATGATAGGCCCTCAAAAGCATGTTTCCCAAATCCCAGCTTATTATGATTTTCAATAACTAATTCGACCACCACAAGGAAAAAAAAATATTTCCTTTTCTAAATATATCTCTACTAATTATCTTAAAAGAGAGACAGATTATGGTAGAAACTAATAGTTTTTTACATCATATTTTCATTGTTACTGAAAACGGATTTAACTGGGTCTTGCTTATCTTTCTAGTTTTATCTCTTTTTATTTTTATTTTTTGAAACTCTTGCCAACCAGAGTTAATTTCTGTTTTCCTGCATGCATTACAAAGTTTATATCTGTGTTTTCCCTGAAAGGATATTTGTGCATAGGAAGTCTTTGTCTTTCTTGAATGACAGTCTTCATCATTATAGCTAAAGTTTATCAAGGACAACATAGTAAGATAGGGACAATTGCTAGCAGTTTCACAGCTGAGGAAACAGGTGAAGAACAAACCGAGAACAAAATGTAATCCCAGCACGTAGGGAGGCCAAGGTAGGCAGATCACGAGGTCAGGAGATTGAGACCAACCTGGTTAAAACGGTGAAACCCCATCTCTACTAAAATTACAAAAAAGTTAGCTGGGCATGGTGGCACTTGCCTGTAGTCCCAGCTACTCAGGAGGCTGAGGAAGGAGAATCGTTTGAAGCTGGGAGGTGGAGATTGCAGTGAGACAAGATTGCACCACTGCACTCCAGCCTGGGCGACAGAGAGAGACTCCATCAAAAACAAACAAACAAACAAACAAAAACAAAGCAACAAAGCAAAGAGCTACTATGTAACAGAATCCATCCTCACAATTGTACATCTTATTTGGATATTGCTTCAGTATCATTTCCTTCTCATTCTAAGCTTTAAGCTTATTCACCCATGATTTTCCCATAGTGTTTAGGATATATCTCTAGTAATCTTCTATATTGCATTTGTGTAATGTGTCTACTTTACCCTTTAAACTCTCAACAACTTGAAGTTAAGGAATATATCTTTTTATGTACCAAATAAATTAATTAAACAAATAAATACTCTCTTCTTCAAAGTGGAGTTTCCCTAGGGAGTGAACAAAAAAGATGTAAGGTTTTGTGCTAGAGAAGAAAGATAATATTCATCTGATCTATAGAAATTTTAGAAAAAAGTTATAAACTAAATGGTAGACATTTTTTCCTGAGCATAAATGCTTAATGGTAGAATACCAAATAAACACTCTCAAAAGCTTTGCACAGATAAAGGAAAGTTCAGGAATAAAAGATTGTCCTGCTTTGTGTTTATAAACAATGGAACATAATGCAGACTAGGCACATTGGGAGGAGTAGGTTAATTATTTGGAAGTATTTGTAATCAAAGCAGAAACCATCTCATCTCAGAAGTCAAGTAGGTAAGTCTAATGAAGGGCTGATTTTTGGAGCCGAGAGGGTTCTGAGGAAAAGCAGACGTCAGGATACAGCAATGGGGAATAGTGCTCTGATGAGGAGACCACTCTAAAGCACAATGGAATTAATACTAATGACAATCAGGGCGAGGATCTGCAAAACCTGAAGAGTCATTTGATTGACATGAGAGAATGTGTTCCACTAAAGCATAATATTCAGTTCAATTACATGGATGATGTATCAGAGATGTAGTTGGAAATCTATATCAGAAATTCCATACATGGGAACAGTATAAGGCAGCTAGAAATTAGAAGGAAGGATACAGTTGCTGGATATGTGTATAAGTGAGTGTGTTCAGTTTTTAACACAAAGGTTTAAGTGTTGATACGGGAGGGGCGCCGTGAAGTGCTGGGAAGGGAAGGGTGTGGGCTGTGGCTAGAGCTCGGCCACCGGGCCTATGCCCATGGACCTAGGTGAGGGAAAACCTTTCTGGTTTCCTGCTCAACTACTGCATTTTCCAAGACCACCCTGGTCCACCACACACCCATGCTTGTGCCCATAAAAACCCTGAGACCCCAGCGGGCACTCACAGGAGCGGCTGGATGTGGAGAGGAACAAACTCACGGGCATAAGAGCACACCCACAGGCACCGGCAGAGGCTGGCAGGCCATCAACCAGCAGAAGGACGTGGAGTTTGGCCGGGGAGATTGGAGGGAGTCCTGCTGCTGCACGGCCAAACTCCAGGGGAAAACTACCTTCCGGCTCCCCATCCATCTGCTGAGGGCTACTCCCCCCGTTCAATAAAACCTTACTCTCATTCTCCAAGCCCATATGTGATCTGATTTTTCTGGTAGACCAAGACAAGAACCCAGGACACAGAAAGTCCTGTGTCCTTGCAATACGGCAGAGGGTCTGAGTGAATAAACACAAGCCACCCACAGGTGGCAAAACTAAAAGAGCACACGGTAACGCACACCCACTGGGGCTCCCTGCAGACATTCACCGCTAGATGCTGCTGTGGGATCGGAGCCCAAGCTCCCCACAACCTGTCCATCTGCTTCCTCTCTTTAGGGGTTTTGAGCAGCAGGAACTGAAGAAGCGGTCATCAATAAATAGCCATTATTATTATTATTATTATTATTGAGACAGAGTCTGGCTCTGTCGGCAAGCTGGAATGCAAGGCTCGAACTTGGCTCACTCCAGCCTCCGCCTCCCAGGTTCAATGATTCTCCCGCCTCAGCCCCTAGAGTAGCTGAGACTACAGGCATGCGCCACACACGCAGCTAATTTTTGTAACTTTTTTTTTTTTTGGAGACAAGAGTGTAGCTCCGTTGCCAGGCATCAGGCTGGAGTGCAGTGGCGTGACCTCGGCTCACTGCAACCTCCGCCTCCTGGGTTCAAGCGATTCCTCCGCCTCAGCCTCCCGAGTAGCTGGGACTACAGGCGCGCGCCACCATGCCCAGCTAATTTTTGTATTTTTGACAGAGACGGGGTTTCACCATGTTGGCCAGGATGGTCTCGATCTCTTGATCGCGTGATCCGCTCACCTCGGCCTCCCAAAATGCTGGGATTACAGGCGTGAGCCACCACGCCCAGCTAATTTTTGTATCTTTAATAGAGACAGTTGTGCTGGGATTATAGGAGTGAGCCACCATGCCCGGCCTAACTGTCCATTCTTATTGCTGCTGCTGCTGCTTTTCTGTTTGCTCTTCCCTGGTGATCTGCTTATTTGTTCCGAATATCAGTTAACATTTCCTTTGTGCAGAAAATCTTTTAAATGGAGGATCTCGAATGGGCTGAATGTATTTGAATTGCTCCTTCAACATTTGCCATAAAGAACAGGAACATTTTTCGGTCAGACTTTTTAAAATAAAATTATTTTATTTCATAATCTCCTCCCATCATTTTCAAAGTCAAAGAAATTAGAAGCAGCACAGCAAAACCAATTAAGTGCTGTGACTTCTATGATTACCACAGAGAACTCAAATCTCTTGCCAGATCTTGCAGACATGAAGATTTGCGTGCTCTGGCAACTTTAATATTAAGTAACTATGATATCAGGAGATACCATAACTATATATCCATCTATGTATGAAGGGAGAAAAAGCATAGTGGTATGCTTTACGAAATTCTTATGTATGTGCATTCAGAAATCATTTAGAAGAGTCAGATTGAAAATTTAAAATGTCACAAAGACTAAATAGTAAGAATCAAGGAATGATAACTCATACAATTTAAAAGAACACAATAAATCATGATTTTTTTCCAATGTTGAAAGAAATTTTCTCTATGTATCTGCAGGACTATTATTAAAGTAACAGGAGGCTGGGCATGATGGCTCATGCCTGTAATCCTAGCACTTTGGGAGGCTGAGGCCGGTGGATTATTTGAGGACAGGAGTTTGAGACATGCCTGGCCAACAGGGAGAAACCCCATCTGTACTAAAAGTACAAAAGTTAGATAGGCCTGGTAGCGAACACTTGCAATCCCAGCTATTGGGGAGGTTGAGGCATGAAAATCGCTTTAACTAGGGAGGTGGAGGTGGCAGTGAGCCAAGATCACACCACTACACTCCAGCCTGGGTGACAGAGTGAAATGCTGTCTCAATAAATAAATAAGTAAATAAACAAATAAAATAAAGTAACATTAAAAACTCTAAACTCACTGCACAACAGCTATATTCCTTGAAAACATTACAATAGAAGAGCCCTGCATTTTAAACTATAAAATTGATATTTAAATTTAAGAATACAACTGCAGCTGTAAGTATGTGTAATTTACAAAGAAAGTGTGAGTATAGACATTAAGATATTGCATGCTTAGGAAACTGCTCGTTAACTAGAAGAGATAGAAGAAAAAGAATAGTCAGAGAGAGAACACAAAACTTGAATTGCTTTGAAAATTATTGAAGACTTTTACTTACTTTAATGAATAAAGTTTGCTTATGATCTATTTCCATGCAAATCTTAATAATCATGAAGCAGCAAGTGGCTAAACAAATATAATTTTTATAAGCTAAATCATAATCACGTATTACTGATGATAAAGAGTAAATATGAATGTGTACACTAAAATCTAAATTTAGCTTCATGTGAGTATATTCTAGTGGTAAAAAAATATGTTTTAGTTTATGTGCCTTGAATTTCAATAATTTTCCTCATTAATTGATGATTGTTTAAAATCTCCATTTATCTTTTAAAATTTTCACACACATATATTGGCTAAATTTAGCTATTTTAGATTTTGCTACAAATTTGTAGTGTATTATAGTTCATTTCATGCCGCTGATAAAGACGTATCTGAGACTGAAAAGAAAAAGAGGTTTAATTGGACTTGCAGTTCCACATGGCTGGGGAGTCCTCAGAATCATGGCTAGAGGCAATCGGCACTTCTTACATGGCAGCGGAAAGAGAAATTGAGAAGGACTCAAAAGCAGGAACCCCTGATAAACCCATCAGATCTCGAGAGGCTTATTCACTATCAGAAAAACAGTGTAGGGGAACCTCCTCCATGATTCAAATTGCCTCCCTCTGAGTTCCTCCCACAACAGATGGGAATTATGGGAGTAGAGTCAAGATGAGATTGGGTAGGGACACAGAGCCAAACCATATCACGGGCCTAGGACAAAAAAAAGAAAAATGGAAGAAATGTGTTTTATTTTTCTGTATCATGGGATGTTTTCAATCATGATAATCTTATAAACAAGAAAAAAATATTAACAATGTATTTCTTAGCAAGTAAACATGCTATAAAGCAAAATGGAATCATTGATAAATTTCAAATACAAAAAAAAATGTAGGTGACTGAATATTCCCAGTTGTGGTTTCCCCGTGTCTTCCAGTGTTGTTCCTTGGTGTTACAGTGATAAATAGGAAAATATAATAAAATTATCAATTAAGTTTTTGGCATATGTTTGAAAAGTACTTCTTTAGTTCATTATATTTTATAAGTCAGTGATTTTAGAAATATGCATCTGTTTATTAGAAGCAATCCTAAACTGTAGCATTTAATACAAAAACTTAGACACATTCCTTCAGTTAAGGTTTGTTTAGTACAGGATACTAGCATAGGTAACGTAAGGGAAACACAGATGACTAACATTCTGCTTGTGAATCATCATGGGGATGTTAAGTCTAGGAAAAAAACGGTCAATGAGCATGATTAAAAATGTAAATCAATATTTTTAGGTTAAAAGAAAATATACAAACACACACACACACACACACACACACACACGCCTTGGAATTTTAGAACAGCGGCATAATGGTCATATTAAGTAATCCTAAAGAAGCTTGGTCTTTCTATTTTCCTCGGAGTTTTTTCACTACCTGGAATTATCTCCCTATTCATTTGCTTGCATCCCCAATCAGGAATGTAAGCTTCATAGCACAGTTGCCCTTTTGACTGGTTCATTACAATGTCTATATTGCATCCCAGCTTCAGGTCAGTTTATAGAACATAGTAAGTGTCCAATAAATATTTGTTGAATTAATAAATGAGTTGTTTCAAGTATTAAAAAAAAATTCACGTTAAGCTTTTAGCACATTGTTGTATACACACTAATCACTTCTAATTATGAACTATGTATTGTTATTGGCATTATTTTATTTTATTTTGAAATAATTCAAAATAATATGATCAGGGTAAGTTTCAATGCAAAAGTGGTGCCTGAGCTGTTTCTTAAAGGTCAATATATCAGTACAAAGAGTAGGGGAGTTCAAGGAAAAAGAAATGCCAGAATGAATTTGTAGGCACAGCACAGGGCAGACTTTCTGGAATGCAGATGATCAGTGTAAGTCTGCATGTTGGTGCTAAAATTTAAGAAATGGGGCCTTGCATGAAGAAAAGTGAAGCAATTGGGATGTGTGTTTAGAAAAGCATCAAGCTACTAACTGGTACCTTCCTTGAAGGAAGTAACTTCTCGCTCTTACTATCAAACACCAGGACTTAGTTTTGCATCACAAATGGCAGACTGAACAAATGATTAAACTAATGAACACATTACTGGAAAACATTATCCAGAGTAGTGATATAATATCAAAATTGTATCAAGAATATAAATCTGGTGGTAATGTTCAAGACTCAGTTGATGGGAAGAGATCAAAGTCTTGAAATTACATTAAAAGGTTTTTTAAACAATTTAGACATGACATAAAAAGACCTAACCTCAAGAATTGGCATTTGATGGAAATGAAAGAATATGAAAAATATTGTGAAGAAAGTATGATCTTATAAGTACAAATTCATGTGGTTTTAATATATAATGTCAGAGCCTTCGTCACACTATCTCTAGTGCTTTATCAGTTTTCAATTACTTTCTAGTCATTTATTCTTATGGCTAAGCACACTGTGGTGGTTCTTGTTATCGCTTTGTTATTTTTAGACATGTAAAAGGTGTATCCCTTTATATATACACACACATCCATACATGTGTGTGGATGTGTTTCCTCTTCATGCTGCTACATTTCAATACAGTGACTATGACTCAAAGCCTGAATATATGTGACCCATATATATGTATATGGAATTATCTGAAATTATTGAGTCATATTCACTTTATTGAAATGCAGCATCAAGAAGATGGAATCCTGATCAGGGAATTAAAAATGAATTTTTTTAAAGGCAATAAAAATAATGGTGCTCTTAAGAATCACATTTATTTATGTGTACAAAACCAAGGACCTAAAAAAGTTAAAAAGTCATTAGGGATCTATCCAAAAATTGACTGCATATATCTAAAGAACAATACACTGTCTATAATTAAGGAGTAACCTCCCAGCTCCAAGAGTTTCCCAGTCATCATTGAGTATAATGTGAGATGAGCTGACTTGGTCTGAACAGGAGGTCACCCATGGAAAGACAAGGGAAATTATACAGTCAAGGCCTCTTGCTGTTAGAAAAAGCTATCATTATAATAAAGTAGAATAGCACATTCTTAAAATACTCAAAGGTCTTTCTCATACCAAGGTTCAGCGAATGCCCTCATTATTCGCCAGATCAAAAATGCCTTCAAAATACAATATGAGGAACTGAGACTAAGGGCAGGGGCTGGAATAAATTACGAAGTCTGTGGTAGAGTTTTTTAACTCTTTAAATTTTTATTTTCTTTCTCTGTCTCTCCCTTTATTCTTTATTTCCCTCCACTAACTTGATTTGAATGTCTCTGTCTGTAAAAGCAGAGAAGAAATTTTAAAACTGTTAGACAGAGGTCTGAGGTAATCAAATCACACTGCCTGGGCCTATCGTACATTCATTCTCTTCCATCTGCACCTTTCTACTTACGTTTACACACTTTATTGCACCTCCTAGCCATAGTACCTGTTTCTCAAAATCCTTGCGCCTTCAACTTCATCCCACTCCATTTCTTTCTAGAGGCATCAAGTCTCTCAGGTTCACATTGCCTTTCTTAGTGCCTGGAGCAGAGCACACATTTGTTTGTTGAATGAACCAGTTTTGCTGGCCTTTAAAAATATTTCAATGCAAATTCCATTAATTATTTTTCTTTCTGCTTTAAAGATTCTATCACAACTCAGTTTCTCTGCAAAATTCGCCATCTAGTCATGCTCTTGATGTTATCATTTCTTGTTTCTTTAAAGACCAACTCCATGTCTGTTATCATTCATTTTCCTTATTCATTTACCAGCACCATTGCATTTGTCCTACAACTTTGAACCTGGCATAATTCTAAGAACTTTTACATATATCATTTTCCTTTAATCTTCAGTATAAACTTTTGAATTTGCTACTATTAAAATTAGTCCACATGTTGAAAAAGGAGGCAAAGAGAAGTTAGGTTCTTATTCTAAAATTTCACTTTAGAATAAGTGAAATTTGGTTGATGCTGGTGCTGAAATTCTGACCAAAGTCTGATTCTAGAGACTGACCCTTGGATCAATATTAACATTCAGTTGCACACCACATCTGCTGCTTAATGCCTTTAAATCTGCACTCAAGAAAAAAAAAGTTTCAAAAGTTACTAGTAAATGCCCCAAAGATAAATTCAATGGCATCATTCCATTGCTCATCCTAACTCAACTTCCTGTTTTCTTTTTTTCTTTCTTTCTTTTTTTTTTTTTTTTTGGAGACGGAGTCTTGCTCTGTCGTCAGGCTGGAGCGCAATGGCACAGTCTCGGCTCACTGCAATATCCGCCTCCTGGGTTCAGGCGATTCTTCTGCCTCAGCCTCCCGAGTAGCTGGGACCACAGGTGCGCGCCTAACGCCCGGCTAATTTTTGTATTTTTAGTAGAGACAGGGTTTCACCATGTTGGCCAGGATGGTCTCGACCTCTTGACCTCGTGATCCACCCGCCTCGGCCTCCCAAAATGCTGGGATTACAGTCCTGAGCCATGGCGCCGGACCTCAACCTCCTGTTTTCTTGATCAAGTTTTTCTTCTTAGTATCACGTGTCTGGGATGATTCTTCTAATATTAAACATACTAAGTTTTCTATATAATAAGTATTTTCTTTCCTCTCAGATTTCTCTTTCCCTTTTTTACACTATTCTCTTCTCCTTTTCAGGCAACACTTAAATATGACTCCTATCTTTCTCTACATATTCTAGTTGGTGATTTCATTGCATTTATCATTTCAAAACTACCTATATGATGATAATTCTCAAATCTATTTCTTCAAATCTTCTATATTTTCTGAGCCCTAATTTATTAATGAGCATTGTCCAACATCTGCACCCCAGAGAAGAGGAGGTCTGAGAGTTTATTAAATGTACCAAGCTCACTCTTGCCTATGTGCTTTTTCTTTTGTCTCAGTCATAGTTCTCTTCAATTCTTCTTGACCTGCTTAATTTCATGTTAGTTTCAAAATTCAAGTTTAAAAGAGTCTCTTTCACTTAGGAGTCTCTTATACCTATGTCTCTGTATCAAAAGTTCCTGTGCCTGCAGTATCTTCCCTTGATCCTCACTAATAAAAGTCCTGATTTTTCTGTGTGTAAACAGATGCCTAGAATAAAGAGTGTCTTTCCCAATCTCTTTCCAAGTCGGGGGGGGAGGGTGTCATCAATGGACATTCAACTCAAATATGTGTAAGCCAATGTCTCATATGAGTTCATCAAAGTTTTTTTATGTTTTTTCAATTTAATTATCACCAGAAACCTTAGAATTTAGAAAGGCTCCCTTACTTCTTTCCTCTTTCTTATTGGCTGAAAGGCAGACATGAAGGCATGAGACTCATTAGCTTTATTAGGTCATAAGGCTGCTACCAAACATGGCAGAGAAGCAAATGTTTCACTATTGTTTCTATCCACTTACGTACTTTATCTCTTTAATGTTTGACACTCTCTAACGTTCTATATCAGTCAGGGTTCTGTATTCCTTTAGTTATTTATCTTACTTTTTCTCTTCAAATTCAAATTAAAACTCCACACAGGCAGATAATTTGTTTTGTTTCATTAAGTATTGTACCTCCATGGTCTAGAAGAGTACTGAGCACATAGTAGATGCTTAAGTAATGTTTTTTAATTTTTTTAAATTATGTATTTATTAATACACTGTCTGAATTGTGTCAATAGTCATGACACCTGTGTACTAGAATTTAGGCAATAGAGTTTCCAGTTTAAGAGTGTTAAAGAAAGCAGATGAACTAATTAAAGTAAGTTTAGCATCTTAGATTTAGAGATGTTTTCATTTTGTATCTTCCTTTTTGGATTATGCATTTTGTAGCCAATGCTGTCCTTCAGAATATCTTAAATACTTTCTGACAACATTAAAATACAGGTGCTTTGATGTATCCATTATATACTGCCTTTTAAATTGTCTTGTAACCCTCTGGAAACATACCTTAATTGAATGAAAAATGTTTCCTTGTTTTCTGAATTTATACTTTCTACAAAAAATGTTTAGACATTACATGCTAATGCTTTGTTTCCCAGAATTGCTATTACTATTTATTATTAGACTAGACCCTCAGTAATTTATGCTAATAACTGAGAGACTCATTAGAGATTACTGAATTTGGCAGATTAGTTAGTGAACAAATAAATATGAAAACATCAACACTGCTGTACCACAAAATGTACTTTATTCATTATTTTGATAAGTGTAGTTTAATTACAATCATCTATGGTAATAGTTCACAGTATGCTAATAAACACAGTGCCATATTTTATGATATTAATGCAATCTTAGTTGAAAGAAAAATTGTTTGCTAAATTTGTCCCAGTTTTTTGAGAAAAATAGAAATCTATGACTTAGTATGATTGGCATTACTTTTGTTTGGAAAAATAGGTCCTATATTATATAATGTTATTTTAATAATTTCTATTGTTTATTGTCTATATCTCCTATCAAAAAATCCAGTTCATGGGGACAAATTTGCTTCATTGCACACATATGGTACATATTATGCAGAAATATGTATTTAAGTACACATTGTATAGGTGTGTAATACTTTGTAAATTGAAAGATTTTAAATATAAATTTGTAATTCATATTTCACTTAAATATACATTTTTCTCTCTATCCATGATATTCTATGCTTTTAGAGGCACTACAGGGGTAAATTATTTATTCCCATTTTTAGTATTCTGTAAGCAACTTTTAATGAGAGGATAACCTATGTAAAATCATTGCCAAATTATGAAAAGACAGATTAAGATGACAAAAAATTTATTGTTTTGTTTTGTTTTTCCATGGAGTAGAGTATTAAACAGGTACTAATAGCTTTCAGTCATATTTGACAATTTCTAAATTAAAAAGGGATCACTGAATTCCTACTAACCTAAATTTGTTGATTTTTCTATTCATTCATTTAAACAATAAATATGTAAGAAAATAACCATTAAGTTCTTGTTCATTGTGATAAGAAAACAGCAGAAGAGGAAGTAAACAAAAATTTTTGCTTTTATGGATATCTGTTTTCTAATTGGAGAGATTAAAAGTGAATGACATCCGTAGCTAAAATAAGTATAGGCTACAGCATAATATGAAATTAGGAGAAAAATAAAGCAGAGAAGGAGAGACATTGAGAGAAGGGGGGCAATTTCAGAAAAGGATGTCAGTAATATGATTTGGCTCTGTGCCCCACTCAAATCTCATCTCAAATTGTAATCTCTATAATCTCAACATGTCAAGGGCAGGACCAAGTGGAGGTAATTGTATCATGGGGGTAGTTTTCCCCCTGCTGTTCTCACGCTACTACGTGAGTTCTCATGAGATCTGTTGGTTTTAAAAGGGCTCTTTCCCCTTCACTCAGCGCTTCTTTCTGTCAGCCCTTGAAGAAGATGCCTTGGTTTCCCTTCGCCTTCCACCGTGATTGTAAGTTTCCTGAGGCCTCCCCAGCCATGTGAAACTGTGAGCCAATTCAACCTCTTTCCTTTAAAGATTACCCAGTCCTGGGCAATTCTTTATAGCAGTATGAAAACAGACTAACACAGTCAGTGAAGGTGATACTTGAGAAAAGACCTAAAGGGGTTGAGGGAGTAAACTGTGCTTCAATCTAACAGAGGAGGTTTTGAGCCAAAATCAAGCAAGGGCAGAGATCCTGAGGCAGAAGCTGTTGGTGTGTTTGAGGAAACAGGTGGCCAGTGTTAGACTGGTTGCATACAAAACAGAAAATGACGGTAACATTTTTGTGAATTACTAAGCACTTACATTCAAAGCAGCACTATTTAAAAAAAAACACGTAAGTAAAAAGGAGGAATATAGAAGTAAGATATAGAGCTAGAAAATAATTTTTAAAATTACTATTAAAAAAAAAAACTTCTACTTCCCTTCAGTCTACCTAAAAAGACAATTACTTATGATGTAACAGACAAACTAGCAATACGTATCAACAAATTCATCTGAGTCAGAGAGCTTATTGTAATGTTTTGCTTTTGCATGTACATACATCTGGACACAGACATGCAATTTGCTGTTCAATGAAATTTTAATATAATAAAGAAAGTCACCTTAATATAATGAGCAAATATATTAACTTGTGTTCATAACAATATAATCACAATTTTATAAGCAAGATTTAATGAAAATATTACAAAATTGATAAATGTAAGCTACCAGAATCATATGGCAAATATAACCTTTCTGTGATTTAAAATTAGGTCATCCCAAGAACAGTTAAAAAGGCCTCCTATTGTGACTACTCTTTACAATATTACTAGTAATCATATTTAATGCAAATGACAAGAAACAAATAAGAGAAATATTATCATTAATTACAAATGCTTCCTATTTCAGTGGATACCTAGGGCATTCAATTAATGACTCATCTCACTGCCAGAGTTCTAAAAACACTGAGAAACAAACAGAAGCATACTAGATGAGAAGAAATATATTATCTTCCAGTTCTGAAAAACAGTGGTTATAAATGCATCAAATGTGTTCCTTATTATAGAAACTCAGAAATACAATGACATACTTTATCATAAGTCATGCTGGATGCCACCACAAGGCTTCCTCATGGACTGGGCCTACATTCCATTTAACAAATAGCCAAATGCAATTAAGAAGAGATTCTCATTGTATTTTTTTTCTCTCCCAAGAGAACAAGGCTTATTTGTGATTCACATTTTCTTTCCCCCGTAAATAAATGAATATGAGGCCAGAGGAAATCCAGGAGTGTTATTCTTGAAGAGCTACTTCTAAATCTAAAGACATACACTTAGTAAAAATACAACAAAAAATGAAATTTTCCCTAATAATAGTCTTTCTATTAAAAATATCCAAAATATGCAACTGGAATTACGTTGGAAAAGTTGAAAATATGGGTGAATACAAGTTAAAGATATAGAAAAATAAGAATCTTAATTTCATACCAACTATCAGTTAAACATGTAATAGAAATAAAGGAGCCTCTTTCTAGAAGCACAAATGCTGTGTCTATTAATTAACAAGTTTGGGGCATATATACATGAAATTTTATTAAGAAACTATAAAGTAAGTCAAATGATATCCCATTTTCTGTTGCAGGAAAATTCTGTTTTGTAAAGATGTACCTTTTTCATCCAGTTTAAATTTGTATTGAATATAATACCATTCTTGTAGATGTAATAGACAAATAAACTAGTGGGAGGTTAGAATTAAGAATATACGAAGTTTTGGCCAGGCGTGGTGGCCCATGCCTATAATCCCAGCACTGTGGGAGGCCAAGGTAGGCCAATCATGAGGTCAAGAGATCGAGAGACCATCCTGGCCAACATGTTGAAACCCTATCTCTACTAAAAATACAAAAATTATCTGGGCATGGTGGTATGCCCCTGTAGTCCCAGGTACTCAGGAGGCTGAAGCCGGAGAATCACTTGAACCCAAGAGGCAGAGGTTGCAGTGAGCTGAGATTGCCTCACAATACTCCAGCCTCGAGACACTCCTAGTGAGACTCCATCTCAAAGAAAAGAATATACCAGGTTTCAATATACGACTAAGGAACCATTTCAAAAAAGTGGATAAGAGATCCACTTATTCATGATTCAACAAATCATGTTGGAATAATTCAATGTATATAAAATCATATATATATATATACACAAAAATATTATTGATTTAATAAACTTTATCTACATTGATTAAGTAGACTACTTATAAAAATAAAGCTATGAAATCCAAAAGCAAAATGGATTTTAAGTAAAAATTTGAAATATATGTGGGCAGCTGTATCACATAATTGTAATTTTCCCCTTCCTGCCTGCCCTTGTCCTGGTTTTAGCATTGAGAGGATGCAGTTCCATCTCCCATTTCATTTGGGCTGGAACACTTGGCTCAATTTGCCCAGTGAGAAATGAGTAGGTAAAATGTGTGTAACTTTTACATGCCATCGTGCAATTTTGGCTTGCTTTTATGCTTCTGCCATCCAGCACGGCAAGGACTTCTCTGGAGTGCCATTGACATCAGAATAAAAAAAATATCCAGAACATTTTTGAACCCAGTCTACAACCTGGAATGAAACCAATGAACCACAGCTTAGTCTAGCAGAACACCAGCTGATTTACAGCCCTATGAGCAGGAAAAATAAATGTATGTTTAATGTGCCTGAGATCTGGACATTGTTTGCAACAGAACTCTGTTATTGTGATAGTGATTTAATATATTGTAGAAAATTCTAGAGAAATGTGTGAGTGTTTTATTTACGTAGTGAAAAATGCTTTTCTAGTCCAAAAAATAAAAAACAACAAAATGCCTTTAAGAATATATAAAGTATTAATGAATTAAAATAAATATAAAATAAAAATAATGAGATAATCTATGAAAAACTATGAAGCATGAAAGGATTGGATATTATAAAATTTGGATATTATAAAATTCAAAAAACTCCTGCATTACTGAAAAATAAAACAGGAAAACGACTAAAAATAAATACATAGAAATATTAGCAGAAAAATACTTTGAAGATGATCATCTCTTAGTAATATTTGTATTATAAGAAATAAAATAGTTATCTTGTTCTTTAAAGGGTAAAAATAAAACAAGGAACGTAAGTGGTTTCAAGGCTAAGGATAGATATGCATATTTATCTGTATGGTAATATTAACTGTAGAGTAATTTGAATTATTATCTATATTTTAAATATACATAGCTTTCATCTAGCAATTCTACATCTAATAAATAATTCTATCAAAAATTTGATATTTATGCTTAGAAATGCTTATACAAAGGTGTTTATGTCTACATTGCACATTAGAACAAAATATAAAAACAATCTAAATGTGCATCATTTAACAAATTTTTATTTGTACTATACACAACCTCATGATGTCTGGCACAGAGTGCATGTTAAATAAGAATCAGTAATACCAATCAGTAAACCATGCTCCAATTAAGTCAACTGCAGGATGTTAAAATATTTAGTTTACTCTTCAGAAACATACATTTACGTAAAAGTTAAAATCTTATTTTTGCTCTTAAAAATTCCTAGATTGATTTATATGTTAAATGCAATCACAAACAAAATGCTACAATGTGTTTTGTAAAAATTGACAAGCCGATTCTAAAATTTGTGTAGAAATGCAAATGCCTTTCCAAAAGATGATCAGTGTTGAAGGATTTACATCATCTAATTTTAACACTTATAAAGTTACAGTACTGGAGCATAATCATAGAGAAGATGAAGAGGAATAGAGAGTCCATAAAGAGACTCATGAATTATTAATCAGTATGATATTAAATTAAACATATTAATTTAAAATTCATCAGTTCATTATTAAATTAAACAATTAATTTGTCCACTAATTTTTGATAAACAGGTAAAGACAACTGGATGGAGGAAAAAATAATTCTTCAAAAAGTGGTACTAAAACAATTCTATAGCAATATTTGATTAAAAGATCCTCAATCCATATCTTGTACCAAATGAACATCAAAAGCTATTTTGTACCACACAAATATCAAAAGCCAGGGTATTCTCCCATTCATTTAGGACATTATTATTATTATGGGCCTAAAGTGAAAGCTTTATTTATTAGTTTTTTATTGTTATGCTGTAATTGGTACAAGAGAAAAATAATATAAGCAAA
Organism: Cheracebus regulus; assembly: GCA_963574635.1. Lineage (NCBI taxonomy): Eukaryota > Metazoa > Chordata > Mammalia > Primates > Pitheciidae > Cheracebus > Cheracebus regulus. The sequence continues at coordinate 15,772 of CAUYQU010027421.1, read as the reverse complement.
ACACCTCCCAATTTTAATTCTTTTTTAGGAATTCAGAGAGAAGCAATAGTTTCAGAAATTGAAAGCAATGCCATGTTCATTCCAACACTTGCCTGCACAATAAGTCCCTTCTACTGTATGAGCCATGCCAAAGATTATTAGGGGGGTCCTTGAACCTGTAAAAGTAATTAAGCTTAAATATTAAAAACCATTCTCAATTATAACTAAGACATTGTAAGGAACAGAGCTGATTGATTACATGCCACATATAGCGAATCCTTTTTTAGACAACTTGTGAAAGATGCGACTGAATTAGAAAACACAATCAAATTCCAAAATTTGGGAAAAATACACCTTCTGAAACTAGTCAGCGGTTTGAACTCAAAATTTAAATGAAATAGAAACTGCAAACTAGTCTGAAATGGAAAGCTATCTACACAGGTGTAAAGTGTATAAGTCTCCAGTTCTACCTTGGTAAACATATTTCTTTGAGAACATGTAGTTTTATTGCAGGGATTGCTTCTCCCTGGAAGAGCCTACAGGTGTCATCTTAGCTGAATAAAAAGACTGTTATTTCTAAAAAATAAATCTAAGGGAATGTACTAGAAAGGTTCCTATCTGCACCACCCAGTCAGTCTCTCTAGATTTTGAGATAGAAAAGTATATACATCATGAAGACATTGTAAAATTAGTCTCTAAAGATATTGGAATCTATACCATAAAATTTTATAAGACCTAACATATTGATTATTTTCTATGGACTTGAGTAACGTGAGGAACTCATGTATCAATAGTTAAAAATCAGGTTTATTTTGTACCTTGGTACTCTTTAGATATCAAATAGTCTAGGACAACCTAACATTTATCCCAAAATATCTTAAACACTCAGAAAGTACCTCTTTTTGATTCACATTTTGCCACGGTGTTCATGAACATTTGCTGTAATAGCAACATTTCAGCTTCTTAGTGTTTTCATTCTTAAAATATATTTACCGTAATATATTTATTATGTCTTGGCAAAACATAATAAAAATATTAATGCTACTAATAATAAACAAAAACAATGCAAACTTTAATTTTTTCTAAAGTTTTCAATCTCAGATGTAAAACAATATATGTTTCATTGCCAATATTGTCTAAATGCTTTTAAATTTAAAAACTACAGGAATACAATAAATATCACTTTGAAGTTAAGCAACACTTGACTACATCATCACCGTCATTCTTTGCCGTTGTCTTCTATCAACTGACATGTTCAGTGTTATGTTTGCCTAAAATTCTTTGATGTCTGCCTTCTGACTTTCCTGATAATTTCAATTCTTGCCATCATCCTGAAGAACATTCAGGATTTTCTTGATTGTTATTTTTTTCACCTATTTTACCTCTAAAAATTTAAATTTAAGCATTGATGCCAGTAATGACAGTCTTCCATTTTTCTTCTTGTGTGTTATTCCTATTGCAAGTGTCTTTGGCATTGATGCAAATTTCTGTACCTTGACTTCTCTACTTAATTATTTCTATTATTTCTTCCTGGCCTTATTGTGGATACTTTCAATCCTGAACACCCATATTACCCTCTTGCTTATATGATTCACTTCCCAGTATCCTCTCCTGTATCAGGAACTTTGAATAGTCAGCACAAAGCAATTACAGAATGTTGGATGTTGATGTCAGAAGAAATTCATTGTTTCCTATCTCACCCTGAGATCTAAAAGCATTTTAAAAATTATATTTTCCCACTTAACTGCCTCTGTTATCCACAAGAGCATTTCAAACTGTCTCCACTCTTCTCAAATTCCTTATCCCTCTAAACTGTCTCAATCCTAGTAATAGAAAAGCTACAATTTACTGAGTATTTGATTTGCTGAACAATCTACTAAATACACCACAAATACTGCCTCATTTGATTCCCTCAATAACCCATCGAAGTGGTTTTATTATTCTTGTTTAACTGAGTGATAAACAGAAGGTGAGAGTGATAAAGAGTATGTCAAGGTTCTGTAGTGGATAATAGTTGGATTTCAGATTTGAACTCCCAATCTCATAATCTGAAATGCCTCCTTTAGCAGAAAAGAACTTGCCCCCTTCTTTACTGAAAATCTAGAATCTATTAGATGAGAAGTGCTTTCTTTCCTGTATTTTCATTATGAATGCATGGCTTTCTTCTGTTTCTCATTTTCTTTTGATATTGTCAAAATTCTACATGAGCACTGATATGGTTTGGATGTGTACCCACCCAAATCTCATCTTGAATTCCCATGTGTCATGGGAGGAACCTATGACATTCAATGGGAGGTAATTAAATCATGGGGGCCATTCTTTCTCATGCTGTTCTCATGATAGTCAGTAACTCAGGAGATCTGATAGTCATTATAGGGGGTATTTTCCTGCACAAGCTCTCTCTTTTCCTGCTGCCATCCATGTAAGACATGATTTGCTCCTCCTTGCCTTCCACTGTGATTGTGAAGCTTCCTAAGCCATGTAGCACTGTAAGTTCAATTAAACCTCTTTCTTTTGTAAATTACCCAGTCTTTATCAGCAGTGTGAAAATGGATTAATACAAGCACCTAATATTATATTATTCTCTTATGCCTACACAAATCCTTTTCTTTTGTATAATTCACTTTCTCTTTATAGCTTTAATTTTCCCTTCATTGTATCTTCTCCAATTATTGTTTTCAAATAACAATAATATTAATGATAATAAAGTCCCATCTTTAAAAATAAAGGCAAAAAATATCAGTCTCTAAATATTACTCTAGGTTTCTGATCCTTACATTGTGAATATTTTAGAGGTGGTCTATAATCAATATCCACATTCCTTCTTCTGTTTCATATAGTAAAATATGAGTTCTACCCACCTTTCTACTGAAACTGCTTCCACTGGTATCACCAAAAACTTGTTGGTCAATCCACTATAAACTTTTAGTTTCATGTTTTTTCAGTGTTTGGAAATATCTCTGTCCTAATTTTATACTGCTGCGTAACACATCACCAAAAACTTAGGAACATACATTTATCATCTTGAAACAAAATCAATTTATTATCTTACAGTTCTGAAGGTCATGGCACCTCTAGTTGTTTGCTGAGGATTTCACAGAGCTGAAATCAAAGTGTTGACTGGGCTGCATTCTCATCTGCTGGTCAGGGTCCTTTTCCAAAATCATTCAGGTTGCTGGTTGAATTAAGCACATTGTGGTTGGAGGAGAGGGGGTGCTGGTTTTTTGCTTGCTATGGGCCAGAGATCTTTGTCTTCTTCTAGGAGATCTATCTTAGCCATAAGGGCTTATTCACAACACAGTAGCTTTCTTCTTCGAAGTCAACAAGACAATCTTCCTTCAGTTTGCTATGGTAAAATTTTAAATAATAACAATCCTAAAGAGAGTGACTATACCTTTAAGATATAGGTGGTTATATTACCTTCACCATATAATCTAATCAGGATAGACACCATTTATCATATTAACAGGTCCTGCTCACACTCAAGGTGGGAGGAATCAAAGGACATTTACACTATTGATTCGGAATCTTGGAGGCCTTATTAGAATTCTTCCTACCAGAGTTTCCTTTTTGGCATGTTCTGTTTCTTTGGCTCCTCTGACACCACACTCTACAGTTTTCCTCCTTCCCCTTCAAATATGTCTTCAAGACACTTCTTTTTATGACTTGCCTTTAAAATATTTAATATAAATCATTCTTAAAGTCTACTGTCTCATCTATAAGTTGATGCATCTAAAATCTGTCTCTATTCCTGCATGCTCTTGTGTTACAAATTTATGAATCTAACTACTTACTCTCCATTGCCATCTCCACTTGAACGACCTAAGGAATATCAACATATTAAATAAACTCATCACTTATTCCTCATATCTAACACACATGCACACACACGCCATACACACATACACCATAACACACAGAGGCACACACACACCATACACAATCTCTTCTTCACTGGTCAGTGTTTGCAGTGAATGAAATAAAAACATCATTCAAATACTAGCCAATGCCAGAGGTCTGTGCTGCTTTTTGATTGCTCTTCTACCACTTAGACGGCATGTCAAATCAACCATGAAACATATTTACTTTCACCTCTTTAATAACTCTCTGATTTCCCCAATCAGAGCTGCCAACATATTTGAGTTGATTAGACAAAAATCATCCAAACTAGTTTTGTCTCTGTAGATTGGTTCTAGAAGCATATATTTAATTGTTTATACTTTTTATCCTAAAACTCTTCAATACTCTGTCTTTGAGCTCAGGGTAAAATGCAAACTCCTTGGGATGGGATTCAGAAACCTTTAACAATAGGATTTTGATTATACCTCCAATTTCATCTTTAGATACCTCTCATCTGAACTTGGAAACTTTGCTACAAGTCTACTAAATTACTTGCAGATCCAGTAGCATCTGTTTGTTTGTTTTGCTTTGTTTTGTTTTCTCTAGACTACTGGCCATGGCTTTGAACATGCTATTTCTTGTGATTGACTGGAACATCCTTCTCTCCTTTTTACCTAACTGAATTTTATGCATGCTTGTAGTCACAATTTCATTCATGGTGAGAGCATTTTCTTACCATTCTATACTAAACATGGTTTGAAGACTGTCTTATGTGCTCCTCCCTGATAAAGCATGTAGATTATTATTTAACTTCAATTTTTTCAGTATTGTCTCTTAATAGAAATAAGCAGGTTTCTGCAGTTTTGTATTGTTTTGTTTTGTTTTGAGACAGTTTTGCTCTTGTTGCCCAGGCTGGAGTACAATGGCACGATCTCGGCTCACTGCAACCTCCACCTCCTGGGTACAAGGGATTCTCCTGCCTCAGCCTTCTAAATGGCTGGGATTACAGGCATGCACTGCGATGACTAGCTAATTTTGTATTTTTAGTAGAAACCGGTTTCTCCAAGTTGGTCAGGCTGCCCTCCAACTCCTGACCTCAGGTGATCTGCCCGCCTCAGCCTCCCGAAGTGCTGGGATTATAGGCAAGAGCCACCACACCCGGACTGCAGTGTTATACATTAAATGGATAAATCTTAAATGATGTATAGGATATAATTAAAAGAAAGGAGGGTAGAAGAAAGTATTTATAGAGAAATGGAACAACATTATTTAAGTCACAAATACAGTGTGCTTGCGATATACAAGTAGTTTAGTAATTTGAGAGTCTAAGGTACAAAGGTCAAGGAGTAATTTGGCATGCTGAACTGACTCCACAATGAAAAGGACCATTAATGCCTCAATTTAATCTGGTAGTCAGAGGGAAGCCGCTAAAAATTCCTAAACATTGACCTAATGTAGCTCTCCTTTCCTTTTAAATCTATCACATAAATGACTAGGTAAAAGATAGATTAATGGTAACAATTTTCTAAGAATACAGATTAGGAGATTATCAATGCAACTAAAATGAGGAATAATTAGATCATGGAAAAATCAAGCTGGAGATACAAACACAGACATAAAGAATAGAAGGTTAAGGTAAAATGTTGAAAGGCAGTTGTTTAACTTATCCCATTTAAACAAGTATATGTGTATATATGTATATATAGATTCACACACATATATCTATATATATTCAGATATCTCTGCTATTTCTTGAAAGTGTTTTCTATTCTTTGAACAAATATATATGTATTTCAAAGAACAATATAAATATATTGTTATATATTACAATATTGTATATTTAATATATGTATTATATGTATATTATACACATATATATAGTGGGGGAGAGAGAGATACAAAGGATAGAATACACACACTCAAAAAATATCACAGAGATAGTCTGCATATTTCCCCAATATGTCCCCCAATAAGGTTGAAACTACTTGATGAAGAGAACCACTACTTTTTAAAGTTCTATAATATTTACTGTGAACCTTGAATTTTTATAACACATATTCACCCAAACACCCTCAGACACAAAGGTCTACTGAATAATTCTGCTTCAAATAGTACAATAAATGTTTTTAATTACTTTGACTATTAAATGAATACATACTCTTTTATGTGCTGCACGTATTGCAACTTCAGTTTTTGAAAACTATGCCCAGAGAATGCATTTGAGGTTCCTGACATGAACCATACTTTATGCACTATCAGGATTCCTCTTTGAGGTAATCTGCTTGTCTTAGTGTTTCCATTGTCTAAGCCAGCACTACTTGATAGAACTTTCTGTAATGATGGGTATGTTCTATATCTATGCTATTTAAATATAGTATCCATTAACTACCTGTAGCTATTGAGCCTTTGAAATTTGGTTAGTGTGACTGAAGAATTGAATTTTTAATTTTATTTGATTTTAATTAACAAGATTAAACAGCCACTCATCACTAGTGCCTATATATTGGACAGCACACATCTCTTATTTTTAAGCACCAGAGTTCTGACCGTTGGAAATTACTGGAATTTGAGTTGCTGTGATTTGATTCAACTAAATTCAAATTAAGAATACATTTATCCAATTTCTTTTGCATGCTTAAACTTATGCTTACAGCTGTAGAACAAAGGTGCAAAGAATTGAAAAATTCATATTCTACCTCTGAAGAACTCCATAGTCTTACGGACAAAAGCTGTGGGCCAAATACAATCTGTCACCTGATTGTGGAAATACAGTCATTTTGGAACATAGCCAGGTCCTTATTTCTATATTGCCTCTGGCTGCTTTTGTGTTACAGAACAGATGTGAGTGGTTACAACTTAGGTTGCATAGTCCTCACAACCTAAAAAATTTACTCTCTGGCTCTTTTCAGAGAAAGTTTGCTAGCCCTGGTCTAGTGGGTCAGAGCTGTGAAAACAAATAATTACAATGAAGTGCAACAAGTTAACTAGAGAAATGGGGATAAAGTACAGAGGCATTAGGGCAGGGCATGATTGACTCTGGCTGAGTTGTTTGGGAAAGGAATCAAGGAAAAGTGACGTCTGAGTTAATTCTGATTGATGAATAAAGAGTTTGCCAGAACAGAGGGTAAAGGGAGGGTTTGATGAGTTTCTTTATATTTAGTGAATGGAAAATAAAGAAATCTCACTATTTATAAATACATTCACAAATATATATATTTGTGTGTGTTTGTGTATACATATAAGATATATACATATATGTGGCATATACATATATAACAGTAGTGAGAAAATATTCAAATAAGCTCAACTTATTGTTAAATTAACAGTAGTGAGAAAAATGAATACTTAATTTAACACTAAGGTGAGCTTATTTGAAAGCTTATGTTGAAAAGGTCTTAAATCTTTATGACTTGTTTACCTATAGTTATATTAAATGAAATAACATGACTTATATTAACTTATATATTTTCTGGGGTTACATGAGTAATAATTTTTAAATCCATTAGCCCTTAAAAAGAAGACTTCCTAATAGCATGCTGTCATTGTTTCTTTTACGATGTGTGAAGGAATATAGGAAAATAGGCACATCATGGACAACACGTTTTTAACATCATTGGCTAAAATGTGAAGATGACCTACAAGGAGTTTTTTATTACTGAACAAGAAAAGGGTAATATATAATGTCTAGAACTCAAGCTTCATAGAACTTAGTGACTCAAAACAGGCATATGAGTTCAAATCTGAAGCATGAGAAAATCTGAAGTCAATATTGGAATAGAGATTTTAGTATCAACATGATTTACACTTCATGTAATTCATTTTTAAAGAAAATGAAAATTCAACTACTCCTAACCATCACTTTATTATTATTATTTTTTTATCTTTACTAGATATTTGCCTTGCTGTGCTGCAATTATTTCACACCTCTTCCATTGGGCAGTACCCCTGTGGGTTGAGCAGAGTGAAGGGACAAGTACTTTCCTCTGGCTATTGTTATTGGTTCAGGTAATTTAAATTTAACCCTATTTGCATGTGACATTAACTAAAAGTAAATATTCTTGAAGGATGGTTCAATCAATAGATAGATTAGCACACTTAATGGCTGTGACAGGACAGGGACACCTTATCTTCCTATGGATATGAACAAACTGTGACATTACCTTAATTGTGCTGAGCCATCTGGTGACCCTGGGAGAAGTCAGCGTAAGAATGAAGTCAACATGTGGAAGAAGGCAGAGAAGAAAATCGGAGAAGCTAGACCAGAGCCGTAGTGATCCTTACCTCAACCCAACTCTATGCTCAGATTTTTAAGAGAGTCCGTCAGTCCTGTGTTGCTGGAGTCAATACAGGATTATATTTACATTACTTGAAGACATTCTGATGCAAAGATGTACAATACATGAGTAGCCTTCAAATAGAGTTGCATAGCAAACAAAACCCTATGTCTAATTTTGAAATTACAATCTAAATAACAATAGAATCTATTTTAGTTTTATTTTCGGGAATAATAGCATTTGCTCGTGTATAACAATTTTTCTCCCCTACAGTCTCCTTGGAGAGGCATAAACCTTCCACTTTATATTTTGGATTAAAATTTTGTATGCTTTACTAAAATTAAAATGCTACCTTCGTTTTAAGGAAATTATCAAGGAAGGAAAAACAAATGCCAGGTGATTTTAATGAGAAAATTGAATCCAAAAACATCAAAAATAATGTGTTTCAGAACAGCGTGGGGTGGAGAGATGACCTTAAGCTATAACTCTAAGTAGGTAGGAGGAAATATAGGGCCAACTGGAGAATGTGCATGTGTGTGCATTCACATGTGTGTGTGTTGATGATGTATATTCACATGTATGTGTGTTTCCTTGTATTGATTGTTGGTAGAGAAATGAGATATTAAAGTAAATTACAAGTCCTTAAATGACAAAAGTTGATTAATTCCATGCCTTATATAAGAAAAGATTAATACTTGCAGACTGATGCTATAATTCTAGCTGCAAATAGGAAATATCTAATAACTGCAAATGGACCTTCAACAGTGCCATATATATATAAATAGTTGTTTTTCTTTCTTTTTATTTTTTTTAGAGGGAGTCTTGCTCTGTCACTAGGCTGGAGTGCAGTGGTGCGATCTCAGCTCATTGCAACCTCTTCCTCCCAGGTTCAAGCAATTCTTCTGCGGTAACCTCCCGAGTAGCTGGGACTACAGGCTCATGCCACCATGCCCAGCTAATTTTTATTAGTAAAGACAAGATTTCACCATATTGGCCAGGATGGTCTCGATCTCCTGAAATTGTGATCTGCCAGCCTCGGCCTCCCAAAGTGCTGGGAGCCACCATACCTGGCCCAAGAGTGCCACATTTTTAAGAGGAATGTAGAATTACAGCGCTCACTGCGAAATTCAAGTATGTTTTCACTTTTCAAACCTGCCAAAATTTTTTCACATATATGCATCAAAATTTGCTTTTGTAATGTTATGCTTTTAAAACATATCATTATTAGTGTCATCATTATTACCATTTATTTCACTTTGCAGAGTATCGTTACTGGATAAATTATGAAATTGCATTCATAGCATAAAGTGAAAATGAAATATAATGTTATCAAATAGCAGATATATAGGTAAGGAATTGTAACACAACATTTATCTTTGAATTTTTCACTCTATATTTAGAACACCAGTGTGTCATTAAAGAACAACTCATGGCCAGGCACTGTGGCTCACTCCTGTAATCCCGGCACTTTGGGAGGTCAAGGCAGGAGAATCAAGAGGTCGGGAGTTTGAGACCAGCCTGACCAAACATGGTGAAACCCTATTTCTACTAAAAATACAAAAAATTAGCTGGCATGGTGACGCTCACCTGTAATCCCAGCTACCCAGGAAGTTGAGACATGAGAATCCCTTGAACCCGGGAGGTGGAGGTTGCAGTGAGCCAAGAACATGCCATTGCACTCCATTGCACTGAGTGACAGAGTGAGACTCCATCTCAAAATAAACAAACAAACAAGCCTTATATATTAACAACATTAACACTTCATTTTTCTTGAAAAGCAGTTAAATATTTTTTAAAATTCAGCATTTTTGAAAGTTATAAAAAGAAATATTGTATTAACAGCTGTCGAGATGGAAATTGTGAGAGAAAGCCTACTTGTGCACCATGAAGAACTCTTATATGTACTGTTACTACATTCTGCATTTTTTTTACATAGTTCGATTTAGGTTAATTACATCTATATTTGCATATAATATTGGTTATAAACATGGGTTTCTAAATGACTTTAGTGGATTGCTGATCATGCAAAACTCTCTGCACAGAGGTTGGTATTATAATCTTTAAAAAAAGCCAAATATGTTTTGTTTTTAGATTTCACAACACACATAGACATATTAAGGGTTCTGATAAGTTCTGCAGTAAAGAAAATAATTAAACATCATTTAACAAAACATTGCTTAAACTTACTTGTCAAGAAAATATTTTCCTCTAAATAACACTAACATCTACAATTTGGAATGTTCATTTCACCAAATAGACTTTTAGATCTTTCATTTTGAATAAAAATATTTCAATATCCTTGTTTGGTTTTGCTTTTGGGGTACATTGGCTCAGATGGTTTCACCATAAGTAGTTATTTTTTTCAACTTGTTTTGACCTCAATCGTAGGTCTTGTTCTTTTGGCTTAAGATAAGCACTACTTCTATATGCATTACATTATATTGGTTTCTTTTTGTTAAGGTAATAGCATGCTCTAAATTCCAAGATAGGTATTAAAAGTATCTAATTTTAGAAAAATACACAAGGACATTGGATAAAATCTTTTGATTTTTAAAAATATTTGCCTAAGAATGTTTTCCTGTATAGTAAAGCTTTTTGTTTGATAGAAAGGGGTGCGCGTCTGTGTGTGTGTGTGTGTGTGTGTGTGTGTGTGTGTGTATTAGTATTTCAGGGTTTCTTCAACCAATGTCATCAATAGATATTTCTTACATGGGCCAGGTGCAGTGGTTCACCCTTGCAATTCCAGCACTTAGGGAGGTGGAGGCAGGCAGATCATGAGGTCAGGAGTTCGAGACCAGCCTGACCAACGTAGTTAAACTCTGTCTCTATTAACAATTCAAAAATCAGCCTGTTGTGGTGATATGTGCCTATAATCTCAGCTACTCAGGAGACTGAGGCAGGAGAATCGCTTGAACCCTGGAGGTGGAGGTTGCAGTGAGTCAAGATGACACCACTGCCCACTGCCGTCCATCCTAGGTGACAGAGTGAGACTCCATCTCAAAAAAAAAAAAAGTAGAAGAAGGAAATATCTTACATAATGACCACATTATTTCATTATTTTTCTTAACTCAGTCCCATTAAAATCAGTCTCATGCAAACATTAGAAAAGGGAGAAGCAAATCTAAGTCACACTGAATAGATTAAAAGAAATTGAGGATTTAATGCTGAATGTCAGAGTCAGATTACACAAAAGTCTTGAAATTCCAAAGCAAGATTTCTTCAGTAAGACAGTGTCAAAGTAATGAATATCATATTATGGACTTCATTCAGTAGCTACAGATGACAAACCATTTTCACTCAGAAAAGGAAGGTAGATTGATAAAAGACATCATATGGAGTCTTTCTTGGAAGACAAGGCTGAGGATCTGTCTGGATCCTCATTGCAAAGTGAAATGTCCTCTTTGTTGGGAAGATAAAAAAATAACACTGTCATGCTCTAACTGAAAATACATATGGCTAAATAACTAATCAGATAAATATTATAGTTCTTTTCAATAAAACTAACACATATTTCTTTCTTTCCTTCATATTTATTCATTGTTTATGTATTCTAGCTGATAGAGTAAATGAACGTGTGCAATGTTAAAGAAACAGGGTAGAAGTAAACCATCAAAGAAAGATGTTTTTTTTGGAAAAAAAATAGCAATGTCAGGCATATAATATGGTCAAGGGGTAATTCTTATGAGTTGTTTATAATTATGCAGATTATTATACATAAAATGATCAATTAAATTATTCAATTTGAATGGTGCACCAAAGGATCCATAATTGTACTTTTTGTCAGTACAGTTGCAGTTCAACATTAGTTTTTGGGAGTCAAAGATATCTGAATTGGTGCTCTTGCTCTATCTCTTATTTAGAATTACTTAAGTGTTCTGTGCTTCAATATCTGAGTCAAAATAAAGGAAATAACTTCAGACCTTTTAGCTTTTGTGATAATTTTTTAAAAACATTAACACATTAAGGGTGTTTCTAATTCTAGCTCATTTTGTTATTTCTCCTTCCCTTTTTAGCCATTGATCCACTTAACTCATCCTAGAGTTTTTTGTTTTATTTATTTTTTACAATGTCAACATAAGTTTGTGGCATATGAGTGCAGTTTTGTTACGTGGATACATTGCACAGTAGTGAAGTTTGGGCTTTTATTGTAATCATCACCCAATTAGTGTATGTCCTACTAATTAAGTAGTTACTTATCCCTCATCACCCTCTCAATTTTCTCCTCTTCTGAGTCTCCAGTGAGTGTTATTCCACACTCTAACTTGCAATTTCATTTCCATCTCGTTCCTCTCTTTTTCTTTCCTTAATTACTTTGCTGCAGAGTAAAACACACTGTTTTGTCTAATAATTTTTTATGATAAAAGTATAAATTGAGTTTGGGATTTTTGGGGGGCTTCATATAAAAATGTTGCTAAATATTTATTGAGGCTTTATGAAATTCATTTTTGTCTAGACTGAAGTCCCAAGGATGGCATGTTTGAAACATATATATTACAAGCCTTACATCTTGACTGTGTTCTCAATATGTTCTTTGTTTATCCCATTATATTCACTTAGACTTTGAGCTGACATTTTCTCTTAACCAGGTGGTCTTTTTCACATTTTTGTTGATTTTTTTATTTTTAATATTTATAATTATGAAATGTTAGATTTAAAAAAATGTGCTGATGGATGCCAGTTACCACCCTAACAGACCATCAGTGTTTTATTACCATGTTTGTGGAAGAATTTGTCTATATAGGGTTGATGTGTAATTTTTGAAATTCCACAATACATTATTTTCAAGATCTCTTTTACTTGAGCCTAAGGAAAAATATACTAAGCTTCAACTAAGAAACATAATTCATTATATCACACATATGTTATGCAATATGTATGCATTACTACTGCAATAGTAGTTATGAATTCATATGAATATTATTATACAATATTAGCAGCAAGTAGGTATCATTTAATTTTTTTAACTTTTAGTTTTGGGCTATTTGGAAATATGGTCTGAATAACTTGTCTTCCCAATATTTCTTGACCTTTTTAAATTTTAAGTCTTTTAATGAACAAATAGAAATTTACACAATTGAATCCTATAATGATTCATGATTGTATTCATTCTTTTTACAGAGTGGCACCTATTCACCTGATAAATATTTTAGTCTTAATTTGCCATCTACTAAATTACTGAAATGCATTGAAGTCATTATTTTGAAGTATTAATTGATATTTGAAATGTGACTGATTATCTAAAGTAAATTTGACTCAGTCCAGTAAAACGTTAGAAATAAAATGCACTTCAATATATCTAACATGAACTCCTTATTTTACTAAGCAACAAAGAGATTACGGGGTTATCTCCCCCGCTTTTTTTTCTAATTTCAATTTAACATGTCTTTCCTGTATAATTATTTAGTACTAATAGTTTACATTTTTGAAGGTTTCAAATTTATTGCGAGTGCCTTTTGTCATGATAAATTAATCCTCTAAGAAGACAGTTATCTAAAACTCCACAGCCAAGCAGCAGTATTGCAATAATCTCTGAATTGCCTTATAAATGATGACTCATTTAGACAACTTGATTTTTCATATTTATCTTTGATGCTACTTTAACATGTTTGAGTGCTCATGGCCATTAATGTAAACAAACAAAGAAAAACTATTTTTAAAATCAGTGCAATTCACTTAAAAATATTTTGCATTTTTCTTTCTTACATGTTTACAATATCAAGGACCTTTTATTTTTAATTGTGTGAAAGAAATAACCAGAAACTTTGAGAAATCTCCAACTTATGTGGAAGAACATTTCTAGATATGTGAGGGAATTGTGTAGAATTTATTTGTTCATATCTATTTGAAAAGAATAGAAATGTCTTTGTCTCTTAAAATCTGTAGGAAAATAACAGGTCTGAGAGTTGAGATTTAGAGTCAAAAACAAAGTGAAAGCAAAATGCAGATAAAAATAACAATCATACACTTTCTAGTTATTTGATCTGGGTAGTATCCTTGCGCCTAGTTTTATTATTAGTAAAATGAAAACAATTATTTCTGATACATAGATATGAGTTTTAAATGTTATACTCATTACAGAAATGTGTTTTTCACAATCATGCAAATGATCATTTTCAATATTAAGTGATATTAAACTTTGTATAACTCCTGGAGATGGTATTATCTAGCATTTCAGCCTGTGAACCACTCTGTTTTGAATTATTAATTACCAATAATTTTTTTCCAGCATGGCATAAGTATTTGATCCATGAGGAAATTACATTGATATATTTCATTACCTGTCTATTTGAATATTATCTATGTTATCAACCCAGCAACTTTAATACATATTTCCATCATAGCTCCATTTTTAAAATTTCTGGTTTTTTCACAAGATTATGATATTGGTGGTTGAAAACTATGCCTTATTTGTCTTTGTATTTCCTAAAACATTCTAGAGCCTGCACAAAATAAGTGCCAAATACATACTTGTGGAATTAAATCATAACTTTATGAACTATTTATAGGAAAAAAATATATGCCGTAATATTTAATGCTAGCAATCACCAATTTGTTTTTCTTTTAAGGAAGCCTAATACAGCATTCTGAGGCTTCATTGGTCTAAAAGAAAATGTTAAAAGATAATATTTACATTATTTTTACTCTTCGGGTCTAAGATGACTTGTGCTATACTAAATTGCAAGCTGCAATGTGTTGTGACATAGAAAGAAACTTAGATTTCATAGTTTTGCAATAATTCATTAATAAATTTTTGGTCAATTAACTTTAGTGGTCATCTGCCAAATTTCAGAATGTCAAAGCTCATCAGTGAGCTCATATTTGCTCTCTATACTGTCATAGCAATGTACTAAAGATACTACAATTTTAAAACCTTTGTGTGGTAATTATAATAATAAATGCAAAAGTAATCACTTAAAATACAAAGAAGAGGAGAATGGCCAATGATAAGCTTAAATTTTCTGAACATAATATATAGCATACATCCTATTTTTTATGCTGGGATACACTGCTTCTGTTGTGAAATAAAATTTGTAGTTTGCTTAGCAGAGCAGAAAGCAATTCAACATGAATTGATAGAATATTGTAAAAAACATTCTAGCTGGCTAAGACTTCAAGAACAACATATTAGCCAAACTGGTATATGACCAAAACACTAGGATTTAATGGCTGTATATCATTTTTGTGTTTGTTTTTGTGAAAATTGCCTGAGGTTCTGTAGTTATTCCTATTCCACATTTGAAATATGGCTCCATTCTCCACCAGAAAAAGCAAAAGATGCAGAATTATGTAATGAACCATAGTAATGAAAAAAGGACCCATTCTTTGAGATTTAGCAAAAATGCTCTTATCTATATAACTTATTTTCCTAAAAGTGATATTATCACATGAATACCCAGTGAATCACTGTCAATTTTCTTAAACAAAATGGGACCGTTTTTAAAATTTTCTAAGGAAAAAACCGTGAGGCTTACTTTATTTTAATCTACCTTTCTTTGCCTTCCTTCCTTCCTTCATTTCTTCCTTCCTTCCCTCCTTCCTTGCTTCCCATCTTTCTTCCCTCCCTCCCGCCTTCCCACCCACCCGCTTTCCCTCTTTCCTTCCTTCCTTCCTTCCTTCATTACATCCTTACCTCCTTCATTCCTCCCAGCTTCCATATTTCCATTAAAAAAAAGTCTTAT